>JAODPA010154622.1:0-14684 GCA_025585075.1 Nepenthes mirabilis
AATGGTCCATTTGTGTCTGGACGATCAATGTCAATCGTTGACCAAACGAAAGGCTATTGAGCAAGTCAAAATCCAAGAGTAGGACAGTCCACTCGGACCCAAGACGGTCAACGCTTCCGTTGATCGGAACTATATAAAACGGTCAATACTTCCATTAATCGGAAGCATGACCAATTGACCGGTTGAAGATTAGGCCTTATGCGACCCAAGCCCAGATTGGCTCACGCCTCCGTCCTTATGCAGTAACGGTCTTTTCCCCTGATTTCGCACTCTCCACAAAAGGCAACCTCTATTGTAACGGTTGCTCCTAAAATCAATGCACATCTCTGAAGGAATGCGCCAGAATATTTTTCCTATCTACTAGAAACCCTAACGGTTATAGAACGCAGAAAGAAGGTAATTAATCCAACGACCATTATAGCCATAAAGGTAGCATGCCAGAAAAGACAATGGTCCCAACAGAGCAAGGGTATCAAACCCTCCTACACAAGAAAGGTAACCCAGCGTAGCGACTATAAAAGGCCATAGAATTTACACTTCAAGGCACGTTCTTACTAGCCTACAAAAAGCCTTCTCTTGCAAAAACTCTCATACTTTCAGCATTCTAACACTCTTTCTCTGCTACAACGTTCCCAGCGAATATAATACTTAGAGATTTTGCTCCTCACGAGCAACCCAAGCCTCTCAGCATACGAGAGTACCCCCACGAAACAAATACTCTCAACTTTCATATTGCACCTCATTGCATCCACATTTTTACTTCGAAGGTTGTTTACTGACTTGAGTGTTGGAGTATATTCAATGGGACAATCTATCGCCATCACTTGACATTTTGTTCGCAATTTTGGTGTGCAGGATCCAAACTCTATGGACAAAGCCTGACTCAGACAAGCGACTCGACTCGAATCTATTCGAAGCTTCGATCCAAGACACATTATTGGCGTCATCTATATAAAGCTTACGAAAAGCCTACCACTTTTCACAACAACTTTCCTATTCAATTCCACAATCAGTTCATCCATCAAAATGGTGAACACCAGAGTGTAAGCTAACGATCACGCTAGAGATGAGGACACACCCGATCAGGACCACTCTGTTGGTAACTTGGTCAACGAGCTAGTTAATGGAGTATCCACTCAATTTTTTCAGAGCTTGGCAGAACAAATGAACAACATGAATCAAACCCTTTAGATGCTCTGGGTTCGCCAGGAAAATACGAAGTAGGGGGCTCCGCCCGCAGCAGTCTTTATTCTAGCCTCTAGGAGGGAAGGCTAGAAGAAGAAGAAACCATCCAAGAAGACTAGGAATCCGAGCAACACTCAAGCTCCAGAGGCCTTACACGCCTAGAGTTGTATAAGGCTCGAATGACATTTGGGCAGCACAACTCTGGAGGAGAGTCCAGAATGGAGGAATTTTTGATACTCTCAGGTGGAGACCAGGCATCAGGCTCAGGAGGGAGCCTCTAGGATCATTAGATCCACTGGTGGCAATAGCCAGCCGACTACTCGCTACGTCGAAAAAAGAACAGAGCTAAGAACCTACCTTGACTCCAAAAGAACTGGCAACGTTGCCCGCATAGATTCGAGAGTGGAGAAGATCAGGAGCCGCGTGTTCAAGGATGATGAACACGCTATAGACCTTGACAGATCTCCCTTCATAGCACAGATCTTGAATAGCCCTTTGCAGATAAAGTTCAAGATGCCAACCCTTAACTCTTACGATGGGAGTGCTAATCCTATGGATCACCTAGACCACTTCCACACCCTGCTGAGTCTCTAGGGGTTGGAGGATGCAGCGATGTTTCATTGCTTCCCTCTTACGCTGAAGGGAGATGCCCGCATCTGGTTTCATAGTCTCCCGTCAGATTCGATCTAGAGCTTTCGAGAGCTCACTGATCTCTGTTTGGCGCAATACACTTCCAACCACCGAGAAGAGAAGCAGTCATGATATCTCTCCCACATCAAGCAGAAGTAGGAGAGAGAATTCAAGAAAGTTCTTGGATTGCTTCGTGATGGAGGCCAAAAGGATTCCCAGGCTCACGGAAGAGATGAAGCTTGACAGTTTCATCTCTACCTTAACGTATGGGGACTTCTTTAGGCATTTGACGTACAAGAATCCGCAGATCGTCTAGGAAGCGAAATCTATCACCAGGGCCTACGCAGCGGTCGAAGAAGCTAATGAAGCTAAGTGTCTCGAAAGGACCAGACAGTCTCGCTCTTTTTCGGCCAAGGGAAAGAGGAAGTATAATGGAGGTGATCACTCCTGCAGAAAGTAGCGTAGGACCAGAGTGAAGGGATTACGGGCCGATCAAGCTGACATCTCTAACCAACATGCGCTCTAACTTTCTGAGGTAGATCCGTGGGGAGAAATTTCTTAAGTGGCCTAAACCACTTAAGAAAGTGGAGGGAGGAAATCTAGCTAAGTACTATGATTTTCATCAATCTCTCGGAACTCCACGGAGGACTGCAAGACTCTTCAGTGGGAAATCGAGGAACTCATCTGGAGGGGCCACCTCACTAGGTTCGTTAGGAACCCTGGATAGAGTTCAGCATATCAGGCGGGAAAGGACTAGAGTGTTCCCAACCATAGAATCAGGTCGCGGTTGGAGTGGTCAATATGATTACAACCCGATCTACTAAGACCCCAACAGATCGCAAGGAGTACCAAACTAGGCGAAAGAAGCAGCGCACAGGGGACAATGTCATTAGCTTTAGTGATAATGACACAGAACATGTAATCTCCCCCATGCAGATCCCATTATTATATTCGGGCTCGTTTTGGACGGTAGCGTTGACTACCAATTGAAACAAGTCTTTATCGATAATGAATGTTTTTGAGATTTTCTTTATCTTGATGCCTTTTTAAGTTTGGTTTTAAAAAAAGTCAATTGAAACCTGTCGATGGCCTACTTTATAGCCTTGACAATGAGCCGGTAGACGTCCAAGGTACGATCAGTTGGAGGTCACCCTAGGCACGTACCCAAGAATGGCGAGTTGTATACTCACTTTCTTTGTCGTCGACCTGCCTTCCATGTGCAACGCTTTACTAGGTTGCTTGTGCCTAGCAGCGTTCAGTGCCGTTACTTTAATACCACATCTCAAGATAAAATTTTCAACAGTATATAGTATTGGTGAAGTGTTGGGTGACCAAATCACTAGGAGGGCATGTTATATGTCCCATATTGCTCCAAGTGGTAGCATAAAGGCAACAGGAGAGCTTGACCATCGAGATGAAGCAACATTGCAATACGCACTATTTGGTGAGGCAACTGATCTAATTCCACTGAACCCGGAGGATCCGGAGAGGTGCATATAGATTGGGAGCTCACTCACCAGGATATTGCGTGATAAGCTGATAGTGTTCTTATGACAGAATACTAACATCTTCACATGGACTCTAACTAACATGCCCGGGATTTCGACCGTAGTAATGGTCCACAAGTTGGGCTTCAATTCTGATTGCAAGCCCATCCGACAAAAGCATAGAAATCACTTCGTGAAGAAACTTATCGCCATCCAGGAAGAGGTGAAGAAGCTGCTAGACGTCGACTTCATTAGAGAGGTCTAGTACCCGAATTGGCTCTCCAATGTCATCTTGGTAAAGAAAAGCAACGGAAAATAGTGAATGCCTATCAACTTTATCGACGTTAACAAAGTCTGCCCAAAAGACAGCTTCCATTTACCCGGAATCGACCTGTTGGTGGACTCGACATCTGGACACAAGGTATTGAGCTTCATCGATATGTACTTAGGTTACAACCAGATCCGGATGAGCCCAGAGGATAAAGAGCACATCTCATTCATAATGGACTAAGGCACCTACTGTTATAAGGTCATACCTTTTGGTCTGAAAAATACAGGTGCCACTTATCAGAGGCTCGTGAACAAGATATTCGAGAAGCAGATTAACCACAATATGGAGGTGTATATTGACAACATGCTCGTCAAGAGCAAGACCACCAGTGACCATATTCATGATCTAGCTAAGTCCTTCGAGGTACTCCGCGCGCACCAAATGAAGTTGAACCCTTTGAAGTGTGTCTTTGGAGTATCCTCAGGGAAGTTCTTGGGTTTTATCGTCTTTCAACGAGGGTTCGAGACAAACCCAGAGAAGATCAAGGCCCTCAAGATGTGACTCCACCACGGAGTGTTAAAGATGTTCGGAGGCTAACCGAATGACTGGGAGCCTTATCCCGCTTCTTGGCAAAGTCAAGGGACAAGTACCAACCTTTCCTTAAGGCTCCGAGGGGGATAAAAGTGAACTTATTCCAGTGGATTGTAGGATGCCAGGTAGCCTTCGATGAATTGAAGCAGCACCTGGCCAGTCCACCGTTGCTAATGTCACCCAATGACGGAGAAGAACTGTACCTCTATCTGGCAGTGTCAGAGATGGCTTTTAACTCTGTCCTCATATTCCAGGACTCTGGCTCTCAGCGGCTAGTCTACTATGTGAGCAAGATATTGACCGGTGCAGAGACGCATTACCCATGCAGAGAGAAGTTAGCTTTGGTGCATGTCTTCTCTACCTGGAAACTAAGGCCTTATATCCAGTCTCATCACATGGTTGTTCTGACCGATCAGTCACTGAAGAGCAATCTCCCAAAACCCGATGTTTTCGGACGGATTATTAAGTGGGTTATTGAGTTGGGAGAGTTTAACATTGAATTCCAGCCTAGACCAGCCATTTAAGGGCAGGCTCTAGCCAACTTTATTGTCGAGACTACGACACAAATTTTTGATGAACAACCCATTGAGGACACAGAATAACACGGGGAAGAGTTAGAATGGGTTTTCAACATAGATGAATCATCTACAGACTCAGGCAGTGGTGCCGCAGTGGTCCTAAAGACCCTAGATCAGTTTGAGGTGAAGTACTCCCTTAGACTTGATTTTCTAGCCACTAACAACGTTGCCGAGTATAAAGCCCTATTAGCAGGGCTAAAACTAGCAAAAGAGTATTCAGCTAGACGATTAACTGTTTACAACGACTCAGAGTTGGTCGTAAACTAGGTTAATGAGAATTTTGAGACATGTAACCCTCACTTAGCCAAATACTTGGCTAAGGAAAAGGACGCCATCCGGAGATTTGACCAACTGAACTTGGTCCATGTCCCCAGAACTGAAAACTGGAAGGTCGACCAACTTGCCAGAACATGCGGAAAGTCCTAAGCACTACCAGCACTGAGGAACTGGAAGCGGTACAAATCTCCGACACAGAAAGATAAATGATGCCTTATCAAAAATACCTGGCGGACGGAGCACTGCTAGATAACTCAGACGAAGCCAAGCAGATTAAAAAGCAGCCAGCTGGTACACCGTGGTCAATGGATGGCTATATTGCCATGGTTACTCGACTTCGTATCTCCGGTGCCTAACTCTAGAGAGGGCGGACTACACCTTGAGCGAAGTCTACCTTAGGATATGCGGATCACACATCGACAGCAAAAACCTAGCATTCAAGGATGCCCTTAAGTTTGTAAAGAAGTGTAAAAATTGCCAACTTCATAATAATTTTCACCACCAGCCACCCGCCGAGTTGAGATCTCTTCAAGCTCCTTGGCCTTTTGCACAATGGGGGCTCAATATTCTCGACCCATTTTCCATCGTGATTGGGTAAAGGAAGTTTATCATCACAGGCATTGACTACTTCACCAAGAGGGTCAAAGTTGCCTCGTTGACCAAGACCACTGAGCAGAACGCCCTAGAATTCATCCACCAGAGTATAGTCAGCAGATTCGGCATTCTCAAGGTCATCATGACCGACAACGGAATCCAATTTTAGGAAAATACTTCACCAAGTATTGTACCAATCTAGGCATCAAATTGGTCCACACTTCGGTGGCATACCCGCAAATGGATAGGTAAAAGTCACAAACCGCACACTACTCCATGGTCTAAAAACCAAGCTGGGGGATACAGTGGGCTCTTGGGTCGATGAATTACCCTCTGTCCTATGGTCTTACCGAACGACTCCAAAGGAACCAGCTCGCGAGACACCCTTCAATCTCTGCTAGGGGACTAAAACGGTAATTTCAGTTGAGATCAGGCTTCTAAGTCTTAGGGTTGAGTCTTTCGACCCAGAAGGTAACTCCTAGAAAATCATGGAATACCTAAACTTGCTGGAGGAAGCCCACGACGCTACTAGAATGCGGATAGCGGCCTACCAACAACGAATCGTCCATTATTACAGCAAGAAGGTAAAAGCGCGGCAATTCGAAGTTGGAGACTTGGTCTTGCAAAGCATCGAGGCTACGGGCAAGGCCACCAACAGGAATAAGCTTTCCCCAAATTGGGAAGGTCCTTTTCTAGTCTTAGTCATTCTACGAAACGGAGCACACAAACTCTAAATTCAAAATGGCAAGTTGGTCCCTCAGATGTGAAATACGATCCACCTCAAGCGCTACTTCCAGTAAGGGCACAGGTAGGTCATCCATGTTGCACGTGTATGCTGGAAATATACATGTTGATATTAATGAAATAAGAACACTTTTTCATTTGTGCCATGTTGTTCTTTCTTTTCTTTTCTTGTTCCATGTGCGCGTGTGTGAATTTACAGGGTTATACAAATGACCTAGATTGCCCTAAGTCGGGCGAATTTTTACTTGTTCATAATTAAACTCTGATCATCCAGGCAACCTATGAGCGATCGAATTAAACCCGGGTCATCCAAGCGGTCCATGAGCGGTCGAATTAAACTCTGATCATCTTGGTGGCCCATGAGCGGTCGAATTAAACCCTGATCATCTAGGTGGCTCATGAGCGGTCGAATTAAACCCTGATCATTCAGGTGGCCTATTGCACGGTCGAATTAAACTTTGGTCATTCAAGTGGCCCATTTGCAGTCAAAATCTTAAGGGGCTAAAGCAGCACACGTGACAACCTCCTTCACAAGGAGATAGCGTGATCAGTCAACAATGGTCGATAGGAGCAAAGTACTTCATCTAAAAGTTGGCTGCACAAGTTCACACCTGGGCAGCGCCACCAAGTCTCAACTCATGCACGAGTGTAAAATAGGCTTGGTACGACATCAAGATTCACCTTGATGTCTTCTCCAAGACATGAGTCCATTAGAGAGCGCCACAAATATCTCAAGCAAAATGAGCAGCCAACTTGCATACAATACATCAAGTTGGCTGGCCAACATAAGGATAAGTAATTAAAAAATGGTAACAAAGGCAAAGACGCAGAACATTAGTAAAGTGATCACTTTATTTATTAAGTCTGGGCATTTACAACTACAAAAAAGCAAAGGAAGTCTACGGGGGAGCAGAGCCCCTAAGAGGAGGTGGTGGTGGCCCCTAAATACTCTGGGACAACCCTATAAGATTCTTGCGACGGTTGGCAGAATGGTTTGTGGGGTCAAGGACATCAACTGGAAAACTAGGGTCAACCATTCGTTCAATGCGTCGACTAAGATTGACACCTTCCCACACCCATGCCCACAACATATCGTGGACCTCATAGGGACGCATACGAGTGGACAACTCGTTCTCCAGTGATGTAATCTGTCTCGAGAGTTGGTCAGTGCACCTCACTGCTCAGTCAGCTTTCTCTCTCTGTCTGGCATTCTCCTCTTTCAGTCTGGTATTTTTCTCTTTCAGACTTGATAATACAGATTGAAGAGCAGTTGTGTCCTCCTAGTGCTCCACCTTGAGCAGCTCCACCTCCTCCTCAAACCAGGCGATCTCTCTGTCGTGATTAGAGATCACCAAGTCCCTTTGATGTAGTCCCTTGCTGATTGCACCTATTATTCTCTCTTCCTACAAAAGTCAAAAGTGCTAAATAACGGCAACAGAGGAAGAAAAGGGAAGGAAGATTTTAAAGGTTTATTTGCAAGACTCCATGCTCTAACCTCACTAGCCTGCTCTGAGACCTTGGCCTTGGCGGTGGAAGATTGGAAACAATAAT
The DNA here is from genome assembly GCA_025585075.1 of Nepenthes mirabilis. Taxonomy (NCBI): domain Eukaryota; kingdom Viridiplantae; phylum Streptophyta; class Magnoliopsida; order Caryophyllales; family Nepenthaceae; genus Nepenthes; species Nepenthes mirabilis. Next base: position 7,908 of record JAODPA010154622.1, read on the forward strand.
ACCCTGGATAGGCTTTGCAGAATCCTCTGCCGCAGACTCCTCCGACCACTCCATAGTAAGGCCAACTGCCTAGCAGGCTCTCCGATGGTAGGCTCCTCCATCAGCTCAACGCTGATGCCAACCGCCTCTAGGGGCTCTCCTGCAGTTGGCACCTCAGGCACCTCCTGGAGCTCTCTGACAGCAGGCTTCTCGAGCAACTTAGTGGCCTGCACAACAGGAAGCTCTATCGGTGCCTCCAGGAGCTCACTGGCAGCTGGCTCATCAGACAATTCAATAGCTTGCACAATTAGGAGCTCAACAGATGACTCCAACAGTGTCACCAAGTTGTAAGATCCCGATCCAGAAAAATGATAAATGTGGAGTGATCAAAATAATGATGACCATGATTAGGCTTAAGAACAAGAGAAAAATGGGTATCGAAGTAAAAAGGAGTAAAAAAGGAACAAATAGGAAGAAAATGGGATCGGCGCTCGAGCATTAGGTGTAAATCTGTGAAAGTTGTGCTCGAGGGACTGCCTGAGGCAGAGCGGGGGTGAGGGTTTTACGAGGGGTTGGTGCTTGAGGACCACTTGAGCGCCAACCGAGATGCAATACTGCGAGAGCATGCGCTCGAGCGCCAAGCTCGAGCACTGCTCGACTGGCGCTCGAGCGTCAGTTATGGGCTCCCTCACGTGCTTTCTTTCCCCTGTTTTTTATAAGGAATTTGGGGCTCATTTTGGGGCAGAACAAAGACAAAGCACGAGAGGGAGAAGAGAGGAAGGAGAGGGGAAGAGAAAAGGGGAAGAAACCTTCCGTCCAAATCCGATCAGAGTAAGAATAACGGTAGATCGGGTTCAGGTAAGTGTACTTTTGACTTTATATACCGGTTTTATAGTGTTTTAACATCCCGAAATTTGTATTTATGCATTAAATCCATGTTTCTCCATGTTTACTATAAATAAAGCATATTTCCCCTGCTTAATCGGACAGATTTCATATTTATTGATATGTATTGCAATATTTACCTCCGATTTCATGTATAAATATATATTTGGTGTTCTTTTGACGTCCGGAAGGTTTATGTGAAACCCGAGGTACGAAATTGAGTGATTTGATGCTTTAAATTCATGAGTTTGACATGTAGGAATTGATTGGTAAAAGAGTATTGCCCATGTTATTAAATTGTAACTGAAAATTTTAAATGGAACTACACTGTTGAGTTATTAAGAATTATTGAAGCATACTAAAGAGTTAACCGTGAGATTTTGACTAATTTTTTGAAGAACGATAGATTATAAGCTTTCCGATGTTGTAAATTAGGACCTAAGACTAATATACAGTCAGGTAAATGAATTAAAATTGATGAATGATCAGAGCGCGTAGCGAACGAGTGATGAACCTGTGCATATGATAAGGTTTAAGTTAGTGTTTAGAGGAAATGCTCAATCTTGAGGTTTAGTATGAAATGAAATGAGGTATTTTGCTTATTTAAGGTTCAAAATTAAGTTAGAAAAGTGATTAATGAAATAGGATTGCCTTCAAATTTAGTAAATTTGGATTTGGAAAGGACGTGTCAAATAATGAGAATCAAGACAATTCAGATGTTTAAGGTTTTCTAGGATAATTATCCTGATTTAGAAATGAATTGGAGACATTAAAAAAGTTCTTTGATTCTGAAAATTCAAGAATCGTTAAATTTCGAGGATGAAATTTTTGTAAGTGGGAGAGATTGTGAGATCCCGATCCCAAAATATGATTATTATGGAATAATTATGTGGATGAAAATTATGTTAAGGCTTAAATACAATGGAAAAATTTGATACCGAAATAATATGAGGCAAAATAGGTTAAGGAGCGCAAGGCACTCGATCATCGTTCAAGCGCAAAAATGCAAAAGTTGTGCTCGAGGGTGCGCCTGAGGTAAGGTAGGAGCGGCCCCGGCTATGAGAAGTGCGCTCGAGCACTGCTCGAGCGCCACTTGAGTGCGATTCTGGAAGAGCGGGCACTCGAGCACCGGTCGTGTGTTGCACATGTGATCCTTTTTTTCCTTCGTTTTAAATGGGATTTGAACCTTTTTCCCTCAGCAGAATAACGAGCCGCGTGAAGAGGAGAAGGAGGAAGGAGAGGGAAGAGAAAAGAAAGGGGAAAAATCTTCCGTTCAGTTCCGATCAGAGTAAGGATAATTGTCGATCAAGCTCAGGCAAGTATACTTTGGATGTTATATACCGTTTTTACAGCGTTTGAATACCTCAAATATTGTATTTATATTTTAAATCCATGATTCTGTATGTTTACTATAAATAACACCTATTTCTCTTGATTAATTGGATAGAATTCATACTTACTTATATATACTGCTAAATATACCTCCGATTTTATGAAAATACATATGTTTGGTGTTCGTTTATCGTCTGAAAGTTTTGGCAAAACCCTAAGCACGAAAATGAAGAGATTTAATAGTTTTAATTCAAAATTTCTAATATGTAAAAGTTAATCTGTAACGTGATAATGTTCAGGATGTGATTTATGTCTAAAAAATTTATACAGATTTATACAGTTAAATTTCTAAGGATTTTTGAAGTAAATCTGAAAGGTTACAAAACTATTACTATATATTCTGAAGCTAACTAAAGAGTTACTATAAAACTATGACTAACTTCTGAAGTTTAACAAGTTTTCAGTTAAGAAATAGGAAGAAAAATATTTTTAATCCTGTTAATTAGGACCTGAGATTGACATACAGTTAGGTTAGGTTCTCTAACATGTCTTAGAACGTTATACTAGTAATCGAGGATAACTCTATACATGAAGTTACACGTGGTCCTCCTTTCCTCAGGACGTTAATCTAGAGGGTAGTTATAATTACTGGTCGGTGTTACCGTACTGAATCCTGCAAGAAGGGATAGATCCCACGAGAAGGGATCTCCTGTTCCTATTACTGGTCTTGGATTGTGTGGAGTGAATACAATCTATTCTCGATTATTCACCCCCTCTACTAGCAAGGTCTACTAGTTGAGTCCTTTTCTGATAGAAAAAGGGATTTCTAGAATTTATAGAATTAATATTGTTTTTCTAGTTTCTAAAGCATATTTTACTGGTTTATGATTTTTGAAGCATAATTATATTAATTCTTGATTTCCGATTCATGTTTAAATAGAATTATGTTCTATTCTTGTTTCCATGGACGCATCCGTTCTTCTGATTACCGTGGTTTCTATCCTAAAATACTTATGTTTTGCATGAAAGTATGAATTATGATTATCAAGACCTGTTTATATGGAATTATACTTTTCTCATAATTTATATATATGTTTATGTTCCTTGGCATCTTTGTGATCTTTTATATTTATGTTCTGCTATCGTTTTCATAATAACTATGATTATCACTTATTTATACTTCCTCTGTTTTCATGCATTCTTTTGCTAGCGGCATAATTGAATATTTTTGTGTTACTGTTTATCTACACTTATGTTTTGCATAAACACTGTATATTCTGCATGTTTTGATACCTTCCTGCATTTCGGCTCACTGTTTACTATTTTATTCCTCCAGATGAGACTGTAGAGCTAGTATCAGACTAGAAGGAGTGATTTAAAGTTTAGCCTGAAGACCTTTGAAAATCTGAAGTATTTTGGAGACCTTAAAAAGGAACAGTTTGAATGTAAATACTGAATTTTGTATATGGATTTTATATATGTGGATTTAGTATATGAAATGTATGTAATACATGTGATGAAACAGGAATTTATACTTCCGTAGGTTTATAATTTTGCTTCCACTATATATTTTTTAGATTCTGTGCAGGTCCTAGATGATATCTCTATTCCAAACGATTAATATAGTGGATAGAAAATGTGAAATGTAAGCCGTAGGGAATTACACGGCATTTGTGATCCTGTGTCTGAAATGAGAGTATCTGTTAATGGGTATAATAATGTTATTCTGTATATTTGCAAATTATAAGTAGGATTTGTGTTTCAGTTTAGCCTAATTTTAAGGAAAACTCTATCCGTTTTTTCTTAGAACTTTAGATTGATAATTAGGCTTCGGTTGCTATTTTCTGTAATGACAGAAAATTCTGAGGACAACAAAAAAAACCCATTCCGTCATACCTTACAATAATATTCCTAATATTATATTTTACGATGGTCAGTAGATTGTAAGCATCCCTTCTCAATATCAACGATCTTGACCTTCAGAATGGAAAAGATATTGAAAAACTATAGACCACTCTAAGGTCTCACAAGCTGCCATTCGTTCGAATACTGTACAATCTTCATACACTCTCCTTTACTTATCCATAGTGTACCTGTGAGATCCAAATTTCAAAAATATGATAATTCCTAGTTATTAAATTGATATAAATATGTTTAAGGTAATTGGGTTAAGAAAAAAGTAAGAAGAATTTAGTTTAGAGGCGGATTTAGCCCCTAGGACATTAGTGCCTGGGTGGCGCCTTAGGCGCCACCGAGGCCTAAATAACAAAACCCACCACTTGAGTGGCACTCAAGGCCCCACCCGAGTAGAAATAACAGAATTGGGCACTCGAAGAGCTCCCTATTCACTCTCAAGCACGGCCTAGGATTTGCCCTGGGCACCTACTCAGCACTCGAGCGGTGCTCGAGTGCAGGTCATGGGCCCAATCACGTGACTCCTTTCTCCTGCATTTTAAAGGGGGGTAATTAGGGATTTTGGTTCATTTCTCAGCAGCCCTTGACACAGCAACGAAGGAGGAGAAAGGGAAGGAGAGAGAAGAGAAAGCAAAGGGGGAAAATCTACCGTTTAGTCCCAATCTGAGTTATGGTAACTGTAGATCGTGCTCAGGCAAGCGTACCTTGGACGTTATTTTCCGTTATTACTACTTTTTTATACCTCAAAAATGGTATTTATACTTTAAATACATGGTTTTGCATGTTTACTATAAATAAAGCTATTTCTGTAAATTAATCGGACAGATTTCTTGTTTACATGTATATACTGCAATATCTGGCTTCGATTTCGTAAAAATGCATGTGTTTGCTATCTGTTTATCATCTGATAATTTCGGTCAAACCCTAGGTACGAAAATAATGGGTTTTAATAATTTTTATCAATAATTTCTGTTGTATAAAAGTTAATTTGTACTGAAATAAAGTTTCTGATGTAAATTATTTCTGAAAATTTCACACAGACTTATACTAATAAATTGCCATGCACTTCTGAAGCGAAATTGAAGGATTTTTAGGCTGTTATTGTATATTCTGAACCAATTCTAAAAGGTTTCTAACTATCTCTGTATATTCTGAAATAAATCTGAATGGGTTATAAATTATTTCTGAACATTTTGAGGTTAATTGAAGGGTAATTATGAAACTCTGACTGACTTTTGAAACTAAAAAGGGATTTTTAGTTATGAAATAAGAAGGAAAAATATTTCTGATACTATTATTTAGGACCCAAGACTGATATACAGTCAAATTAGGTTCTCTGATTGCCTTATAATATTACGGTGGTAATGGAGGATAACTTTGTCTATGGAGTTATACGTGGTCTGCCCTTCCTCGGGGCGTTACGGTCAGGAGGAAAGATTTTGGACCTGGCCTACCTTCGGGAGGCACACCTGTACAGATCCCACGGGAAGGGATTTCCTGTTCATGTTTTTGGCCTTTGATTGTGTGGAGTGAATACAATCTATCATCGATTATTTGCCCCCTCTACTAGTAAGATTTACTGGTGGGGTCCTATATTAATAGAAAAAGAAAATTTCTATAAGCTATAGAATCAAGACCGATTTTCGCTTTCTGGATTATGTTTTACCGGTTTATTATTAACGAAGCTTGGCTACGTTTATTCTGATTTTCGAAGCTTAATTGTTCCGTTTCAGATAGTTCTGTAATCTTCTATATTATGTTTCTGCTATAATTTCTATAAATTATTGCCTTATAGCATTTATGCTTTAATATACATTTGTATCCATTTTATTATATTTTGTTATGTATAAAAGTTTTACTGCATGCTTGTATGTACTTTGTTGGGCCTCAGCTCACTGTTTACTGTTTTTTCATCCAGATGAGACCATAGAGCTGATTGCAGACAAGAGAGAGTAATTCAAAGTTTAGCCTGAAGATTTTTTTATAGATTGAAGTATTTTGGTGACTTTGAAAGAAACGGTTTAAATGTAAATGCTGGATTTTATATATAGGTCTTGTATATATAGATATCGCATATGAAATGTATGTCATGTATGTGATGAAACAAAAATTATGCTTCTGCAGGTTTACATAGTTGCTTCCGCTATATGTTTTTATGGTTTCTATACAGGTTCTAGATGACATCTCTCAAACGAGTTCTGATATAGTAGATAGAATAATTGATCTAAAGTCATGGATGGCGCTTAAGATCTCGTGAATGTGTGTTGTAGGATTTTGATTATGATGTTTGGTTAGTTGTGTGCTTGGATAGGCTATTTTGTATGAATTTGTATTGTATAGGTTATTAAATATACAGGTTGTATATTTGGATTTTCTTCCAGTTTTAGACGAAACTCTATCGAAAATTTTACAGAAATTATTGGTGTAAATTTAGGATTTATGTTTTGATCTGTCTGACGGAGGATCCCATGAAAATTAGTACTCATTCCGTCACAGTACCAATAAAATATACGCATGTGATCAAATCTAACGCGAAGGATTATTTATCACAAGAATTAGAGAAAGTTAAAGAAAGTTCAAATATTCAACTAAATGCCATAATATTTCATTTAATCCATATATATACATCTATACATGTTTATATATATACACTGCCATACCATATAT
>JAODPA010154633.1:0-14684 GCA_025585075.1 Nepenthes mirabilis
TATTCTTTTTTTTTCACAACCACCCGGGTAAGGGTCAGTGGAGGAGCCGAAGAGCATCGCCCAGTCATCCAAACCACGAGTAAGATGCCAAGTGAGCCACATCAGCACCTAGATGGGAGAGGGTCCAACGCCCTCTCACCAAGTTTGCAGCAACACAGCTCGCAAAAGAGTCCACATTAGAAGAGCAATCGGGAGAGATAGAAGCGCATGCAATGCTCACACCACTTCAGCAAGGTCACCAGACGCAAAACCAGAAGCCATAATTATAAAATAGTACATTTCCACGTCAGCATCATCACAAACCTCAATACTTACCAAAAAAAATCATCACAGACCTCAAAAGCAACCACTCCATAAGCCACTATTAGCATTCAGCGGAGCTCAACCAGAAAGAGTGGGTGAGACTCTGGTCAAGCATGAGACAATGGCCCAAATGATTAGAGACCCAAAAACCTCCCCGTCAGCCCCCCAGTCAACGACTAACAAGGCGGACGAGAGGTTAAAGCAGGTCCTAAAACACCGAACAACAAGCAACCAAACACCCCTTTTTCTTTTGGAGCCAATGAGGACCCGCTCCCGAGACACCCATGCCAAAATGCATCAGAGGGAAAGGATAGAGCAACCAAAAATTCCAGCGGCATCCGACGAGTAAAGGGATAGCGCCTAGAACGAGCTAGGCAAAGGAGAGGGTATCATACCTAAGTAGGTCTAGCCATCAACCTCAGGTTCATAAGAGGGATGCTCCATCTAATCAGGATAGATCTATCCCTATGCCCATTGGCAATGGGAGAGATCTCCAACTTCCTCCGGACCACAACAGAGATCTAGTTAACCATCTGGGTTTCATTTTGAGCCGCTGTTTGTTTAAACAACTATTGATTTCTTTCTTTCCATATAAAATAAACCGAGGCAGCAAGGGTGAGGTAGAAGGAACAAGCTTTGAGGTTCTTACCCTACTAGCAGTTTGCAGCCCATAAGATGTTTGAATGTCAATCAGGATGAGGCAAGCTAAACCCTGCCTTACATCGCATAAGCTGCCAAACGGCCAAGGAGAAGGAGAAACCAAAGAAGAGGTGGTCATGACTTTCCCTACCATTGGAACAGAGGATGGAGGATGTAGGACGATGGAGGAAATTGCTTACCCTATCCAGCGTGCTAAGACTTTGACGAATTTCCAGCCAGAGAATAAAAGCATGAGCCGGAATGAACAAGGGACCCCAGATAAGGCATGACCACGCCACCGCTCCTTTGGGCTCTTGGAAGAGACCATACGCAGATTTGGTCAAGGAAAACCCATTGCAATCGGCATTCCAAAGAGCCACATCACGACAAGAAGGGTCAGGGGGATAGGAAGGCATGCTTTCCACAATAACAGTAACCTCCATATCAAACTGGTTCGGCCATGTCCACTCACCATTTTTGATGATATCCTTGACTTTTACATCATAAGGTAACCCTGTTATACATCAGATTCTCTCATTGAACCGATTACAGAGAGGACCAAGAGGATGCCAAAAATCAAGTCACAGGAAGGTGTCGGCACCATTGCCAATACGGTATCGAATTTTAGGGCGAAGGGTAGTGCAGAGTTTTATAAGTTTTTCCCTGCTCCAGGGGGCAGAGTCCAGGACTTTGATAGTCCAGATGCATCTATCTTTGATACGATGATAGTAGTACCAAGAAACCCAAATGGAAGCTGGATCCTTAGAAATGATTCTCCAAAAATGGTGACTCAACGAGGCTTTGTTAGATGCAACAATATTTTTAATACCCAAACCTCCTTCCTCTTTAGGAGAATACACATCTTTCCAGGCAACCTTAGTAGAATATTTTCCTTCATAGGAACCGTGCCACAGAAAGCTGCGAATGGCCTTATCAATATTTTTCAAAACGGATTTAGGAAGGATGAAAAGAGAGGCCCAGTAGTTATGGATTGTCGAGTGGATGGACGAAATCAATTGGAGCCTCCCCGCGAAGGAGAGCCAGCGATTCTTCCAAGAAGAAATTCTCTGATGGACTCTATCAAGGAGAGGTTTACAGTCAGCAGAAGATAGCTTGGTGGAGATGAGAGGGACACCAAGATATCTAACAGGGAGTTTGCCTCTCTTGAACCCAAGAATATCTTGGATATCCTGAATGGTATTCTCAGGAACAAAGCAGCTAAAGATCTCACTCTTATCCGGATTAGGGAAAAGACTAGACAGGTTGCCAAAAATTTTGAGAAACTCTTGTAAAATCTGGATGGATTTAATGTCAGCTTTGGAAAACAGAAGGAGATCATCCGTAAAACTAAGCATCACAATTCTTGATTTATCACATTTCCAGTGGAATTGAAATTCAGGATTGGTCCGAGTCTTGAATTCCAGAATACCATTCAGGACTTCCATCCCAAGAATAAATAGATACGGCGAGAGAGGATCCCCCTGTCTAAGCCCGTTGGCACCACGAAAGAACCCCAGAGATTCACCATTTAGATTAGGTGTACTCTTGTTAGAGTCTTACGGTATACGGTCGAAATTAGGTTATCCTAATTTGAGGCTTTTATTGCTTTATTGGGTTTTTATTAGTTTGCCCTTGGTGGGTTTTTTCTTGGTTATTTTCCCCTTGCGCCCATTCTTGGCACTTTCTTCACTTACACACGCACACTTTCGGCCCCCCCTCGAAAAAAAAAAAATTATATTCCATGATGTGTTGATACGTTCTGGTGCTCTATTGTGGTGGCAATGAACTCACTTGCTCTAGCTTGGATCATTCCAGGTTGTGATATGGATAGTGCATTGAAGATTTGTTGTGATCCTTTGGGCTGGGACTATTGTGAACCTTTGGGCTGGGACTATCTTCATGCATTGAAGAGTTGTTGTGATGCCACCTAGAAATTACAGTAGCAGGCTGCCATCTCTGGAGAGTCTTATTGCTGAGGAGCTGCAAATGCCTTGGGCTGCTGCAGGACTGGAGTGTGTAAATCCTTGTTGTTTCAGTTTGTAGCCAATCAGTGAGAAATGTATGGTTTGTAAATGCCAAGGGATGTATGAGGTGTTTCATCTGTATGTGTTTGCTGCTATTGCAAAACTGTCGGATTGATTTTGTACCTGGTAGCTCGACTGTTGGTGGTGCTGTAGGCTGCTGGTGGTTCCAAATTTGCCATTCTGATGCTGGCAAAAGCTGATGCTTCGGTTATATAGGGTTTTGATGCCATGTAATGATGCAATGATCTAGTTGTTCTTTCGGTGCTGGAATCAGTTCGTAAGTAGGGCTGGAAATTTTCCCAGTGCAATGGCAGTTGGCTGAAGATCAAAACCAGGGCCGAAATCTCAAATACTCAATGACTAATGTGCCCCTATGGGCTGGGACTTTCTATGTGCTGTGAAGCTTTGTTTTGATGCTTGCTTGAAATTGCAGTAGCAGGCTGCCAACTCTGGAGAGTCGTTCTACTGAGGCGCTGCAAATGCCAAGGGCTGCTGCAGGACTGGAGTAGTGTATACCTTTGATGATTCAAGTTGTAGCCAATCTGTGAGCATTGTATGGTTTGCAAATACAAAGGGCTGTTGTATGAGGTGCTTTCATCTATTTTGTGTTGATGCTGTTGCAAATTGTCGATTTTAATTTGTACCTAGTAGTTCGGCTGTTAGTGGTGCTGTAGGCTGTTGATGGTGCCGTATCTACCTTTCTGTAGGCTGGTGTGGCCTATAGAAAATGAATTCGTAAGAAAACTCTGTTTTCTTCCTCTCCTGGTGGCCTCCAGATGGATGGTGATGTCCCTACTAGCACTGACAATTCATTTGCCCCCCTTGTTGGAAGTGATCAGGTTACTTGTATGGGTAATGATGACTGTTGCCCTGATCTGGATAATCTAGTGGTGGCCATAGCTCGGGATGAGGTCCCTGCCTCAGTTAATCCCTCTACTTGTGCTCTTGCCGCCCCTTTGGGCTCTCTTGTTTCTCCAGAGCCATCCGTTCCTCTGGACCCGTGTATGCAGATGGGTATTCCCTCGTCCCATGAGCTGGAATGGGAGGACTAGGATGATATTGGCTGCTTCCAAGTGTCGGGCAAGTTTGTGGAGCCTGGAGAAGCCGCTGTCCAGACCCCACCTTTTTTTTTTTTTTTTTGGTAAGTAAGTGTGTATTTTGGATTTATGGGAGAAAAAATTACAAAACACATTGTTATAACTCCAAGTTTTTTGACTTGGAGTTAAAACAAAAAACGCTAGGGCATACCCCGAGCGACAGGTACATCAGATAGATCCACAAAAAAACCTCTAAGATGAGCTATCAAACAAAATAGAAAATGAAACTATCATTTTACAATAGCATGCTACCCACAACCGTATTGCATCCCAAGGTTACACAGCAGGAAGCAAACCGGCAACTACTGAAATATACCAGTAGCACCCAAAAAATCTACATATCAGGTTCACAAACTCACAGGGCCAGCAACCGCACATTGGCTCAATCGACACGAAGAACTACCCAACAGCAGTACAGGCAAACAACACGGCATCATTGCATCAAGTATGCATCACCAAAATTTCATCAGCAATTCGACAACACACATCTGCCAATAATGAAGCATAGCGCCTCACCAGCAAGACCGTTTCAAGCAGCAAGGAATTACACCAGAGAAGCAGAAAAAAATGCACACCAACTGCCAGTTCAACTGCCATTCAGCTTGGCATCCAAAAATGCCCATCCAGCATCAGCACCAAGGCATGCACTGCAAAGGGCATATAGCATATTGAGGACCAGCCATCACCTCGAGCTCATCAGCATCACTCTCAGCAGGTAGGCCCAATAACACGAGCTGCCATAGGCAGCAGCATCAAAACAGAATTTATGATCCATCATTGGGAAGGGATTGACGCCTCAACAAGGGGGGCAAAACTGCCACCCCAGTACCCAGGACATGGGTGTCTCCACCAACAAGGCAAAGCAAAGTCAGACCCCACCTAATTGCCAATATTTACAGGCAATAATGGATAATCAAAACTGTGGGCACCCGCAGCCACACGATGCCCTCTCCTACTCCCAAGATGGCCATGCTGCTGTGGATGAGGTGCTTAAATCTAATGAGTTCCTCCTTGCGGAATCCGGCAATTTTGAGAGGCCTAAGGGCGTGGTGGTTCCTCTTGCCGGTGAAAAACAGGTCATAGATTGTGACTTTGATGTTGTTTCTTCCCAGTCCTTCGAGGACTGGTCTGCTGAGGAAATTGCTAACGATCCAATGCGCTTTGTCCTACAAAGATTACTTGAAGAGGAAGCTACCCACCCTTAAGCCAAGAATGTAGAGAGAGAAGCTCCCGCTTCTCTCTTCGTACAAATTTCAAATTTCAATTTGGAATCTGATCAGATCTGCCACTCTCCCGGGTTTGGCGGTGGCGTCGCCAGCCATGGCCGGCTCCCTGGATGTTCCCCCGAGCACTCTCCAGGTCTTGACTCCCCTCCCTCTCCCTGTTTCCCCTAATGTACTGTCTGTAGCATTGCCGTCGAAGGAGCTTCCTCTCGATCACGCCTCTCTCCAGAGTCGTGCTCGCCGCTTGGATTCCTCTCCCTCCACCTTCCCTCCTCTGTGCGAAGAATCTCGGTTCCTTTCCTCAGGGCCCGATGCTGATTTCTTTGCCAAAGCTAGGGTTGTGGGTAGTGTCAATTGCATCCCGCCATTTTCGGCTGCCCCCTCTTGCCCTCCGCAAGTTGGTCCCGTTGGCCCTTCCGATGGTCTGGTTTAGCCGATTCTTCCTGCTGGTACGACTGCAACTGCTGATTGCGGCCTATCTTCCGCAAAATCTTGGTCGCAAGTTGCAATGGGCGTGGGTAATTTTTCCTTTTCGCCCCTCAAATTCTTTCCTCCTCCTTCAGAGGCTGGGTTGGATTCGCCAATGGCTCCCCCGGCTGAAGTCTTGAAGCAAGGTTCCATCATGTGGGGTTCCACTCTGGTGGGTATGTTCCATGGCAAACCTCCCCATTTCCTGGCGGTGGATACCATAGCCAGGAAATTATGGGCTAGATTTGGGCTGCGAAGTGTTGCTGTGAACGAAACAGGAATCTTTTTCTTTACTTTTGTCTCTGACCCTCATATGGAGGCTTGCTTGGCTAAAGGCCCCTGGGAATTCAAGAGGAATTCCATTTTCCTCAAAAGGTGGTCACCGGGCATGTCACTGGATGCTTCATCCCTCAAGTCCTTCCCCATGTGGATCTCTCTGGTCAATGTACCTGTTGAGTATTGGACCCCATTAGGTTTAAGCTGGATTGCAAGCAGGATTGGTAAACCAATTCTTTGCGATCCTAGCACTGCTAGGATGAACCGCCTGCACCAAGCCAGAATTTGCATTGAGGTGGGTCTAGATGACCCCCTGCCTGAAAAAATTCCCATCTTGACTGGTGCTGTTGATTTTAGCATGATTGTGGATGTCAAAATTGTTTACCATTCTAAGCCAGCTCATCGTACTCCTCAAAAACTCAATAGTAAGAAATGGGTTGCCAAAAGCCTAAATCAGCAACCAAATTGCCCTCAGGCCCCCGCTCTTGGAACTGGGAGTCATGTTGGAGTGGTGGCCCATCAATCTGATCAAGTGCTGGTTGCTGAGGCACCTGTGGATGCCAGCTCTGCCCTTATAATCTCCAGTGGAATGGGACTTATGCTTCCCTCTACTGCAGCTGTTTCTGAATCTAAGCTGGCAGTGGCTGAAGTGGGCTCTAAAGGCTCCTCCTCGGGTATGGAGGGTAACGTGGATCAATTGTCCCATGCTGGCCTGGCTCTCCCTTGTGAGGCTGAAGCTGCGGTTGACACCTCTGAGTTTGAAACTTATGTTGATGGATCTGCCCCTGGAGTTCCCACCGGGTCTCTCAAGGAGGGCACTTCTGAGGCGATTTTCAGTGTTGCTTTTATTAGTCTTACTAGAGATGAATGGTCATCCGACCTCCCTGAGCTGATTGCTGATAGGGATTCGGACCAGAATCCTTGTCACCAAGTCTCCAATCCGGCCGATCTGATTGAAAGATTTTTCAGATGAGGCTCCTTCTGTTGAGGCCTGCAATTGCTCCGGGGTTGCCTTGAATCCTGCAGTTGCTAAGGGGTCTGTATTGGATGTTTTTGACTCAGTCAACTCATTCGCGATCCTCCAAGATCCTGAGGTTTTAGATGAGCAAGAGCTGCTGTGTGACCCTCCTGTTGAGTCAGCATGTATAGCTCCTGTCTCTATTCCTGGTGCTACTCCTGGTAATAAACCTGTCAAGCTAACATCCAATGTTGAGATGCATGCCGATCTAGAGCCAAGGGTTGATGCTCTTGCTATCTCCTCTGCTGATGATTCTGGTAACCGCCGGGCCACTGATAGTGACCCTGATGATGATTCTTCTCAGGGTGTCGGGGAATGGTGTGCTGAGGATGTTGCCAATGACCCATTGCTCTATACCCTCCAGTGCTTACTTGGAGAGAATGATTCTCAGATTTTCTTGAAATCCATTGTCAAGGACCAGTATGATGTCTTGATTGAGTTCTTAGATTCAAGTTGGAATGATGTGACTGAGCTCACTAAGGATAAGTTCAGATCATTCTTTCCAAAGGTGGAGGATTATCTGAGGAATCCTTCGGTTACTTATTTTGTAGCCCTCAGTCTATTAGTGACTGCTACTTCCACTAAACCTCATATTGACCCATTACCTCCTGAGAGGAAGTCGATTATTTTTTATCTCCTTATTGTCCTACTGAAATGGAATAAGGATTTTTCGTCAGATCAATATACCGATCTGGATGGTTTAGTGGTGGGCCTCCAGGGCTTCCATAGCTCTCGTATCTATTGAATCCTGGATGGTCTCATCCGACGAGCATTATTATACCCGGTGTGCATTTGGTCAGAGTAGATTTGGCCACCTTTCCGGAGTTGACTGGCGTGTTTCAAGATGATTTGTTCCTTGGTGGCCGGAGCGTGTTTTGCTCTCATTGGGCGGAATGGATTTGTTCCTTATCCGGAGTGGCTTTTGTCCCTCTTTCCGGAGTGAATTTGGTTGGGATGGATTTGTCCCCTTTTCCGGAGTTAAATTTCCTCTTAATGGTCGATGTTTTCGTTAAAGTTGGAGCTCTTAGCTTCCTTAAAAAGCGGAATGTCTTGTAAAAGACGAAGTGCTCCTCTATTGGCGGAGTGCTCTTTCCTCAGAAGGCGGCATCATTCGGATGGAGTGCGAAATCCTTTGGACGGAGTGCATATTCTCAGGAAAAGACGGAGTGCTTTTTCTTGGCAGAGCACTTTTATTATGAAGACGGAGCTCTCTTCATATTTTGTCGTTTTCTTGATCACTGATTCAGAGTGGACTTGGTGTGCTCAGGCCGGAGCTATGAGGCCAGAGCTGACTTTGGCGTTTTCAGGCCGGAGTGAGTTAAGTGTAATCTGGACGGAGTTGCATTCACGTGGGACGGAGTTGATATCAAGCATACTGATGTGGATGGAGCTGGCAGTGCCGTTCCATTCTTCCTTTTTTATATGAAGGAAATTCCTTTTTGGTCGCTTCGATTGTACGATGTACTTCTAGAGGTTTTAATGCATCTGATGTATCCTTTGCTCGGGGTATGCCCTAGCATTTGATGTTTTAAATCCAAGTCAAAATACTTGGAGATAAAATATTTATTTTTTAATTTTTCTCCCGTTAATCCAAAATACTTACTTACCAAAAAAAAAAAAAAAAGAAAAGGAAGCTACCCAGCGGTATGTTAAATCCATCATCAATGTCCATCGTGGATTTGTGTTCGATTTCTTAGATTACTGCTGGAATGATGTGTCTGAGTTGACAAATGATAAGTTCAAATCTTCCTTCCCGTTGGAGGAGAATTATATGAACAGCTACTCGAGTGCTTATTTTGATGCCCTATTTTTGTTGATGGTTGCCACTTCTTCTAAACCACACATTAAGGCCTTATCTCCTGATAGGAAGCAGATTATATTTGACTTTCTTTGTGTCCTGTTGAAATGCAATACAGATTTTCCATCGGGTCGATATAGCGATCTGGATGGATTAGTGGAGGGCCTTCAGAATTTTTATAGCCAAAACCGTCCGCAACTGATGAAAGACCCTAGTGTAGTGGAGGAGGATCACAATCTCGAGAGATTGGTTCAAGAAGGTCCTTGGATTCAATCTAAATCAAGGAGAAAGCGTAATGCAGCCCCCAAGAACTCAAAGTCTTCCTCGAGCTCGAAAGCCATTTCTTAGCTGCCTGTTGGCCTGTTTGATATCGTGGATCTTGGTGATCGGAGATTGTTGTAATTTTTTATTATGACTTTTGTCAGGGTCTCAGGGGACTTCCCTGTTTCTATGTTTCTTTCCCCAAGTCGGCAAAACACTTGGCAAAGAATATAGTTTCTGTACCTTTTCTTTAAATTTTAATGCAATTAATTACTTACCAAAAAAAGATGTTGGAAAAAGCTGATGCTTCACATGGCAGATTACTTTGATTGTGGGGTTGATGCATTTTCTGTTGCTCAATCCCATTCAGGAGCAGCCTCCTCCAGCCTGAAGAAGATACCTTCGGCTGCTCATGCAGCTGGCCAAAGTGTATTGCTATCCGGCAGGAGCTACTAGATGGTAGGAATATGGTGCAGGAGCCCTCTGCTATTGCTGAGATTGATGTGGCTGGGGATGTAGCTGGTGCGTCATTGAAGAAGCACAGAAGCAGATTTGTGATGTTGGGTTACTTGTTTTCCCACAAGCAATGTAGTTGAGTTTAAGTAATGCTAGATTAGCCATTTGCTCGAGTTAGCTTGGTCTACTGCTTGCTCTGTTGATTATTATGACAGTGCTGGCTTTTTTTGGTAAGTAATTGAATTGTATAAAAGAAAGTTTACAAAAATACTATATTCTAACCCTCAGTGTTATGCCAACTAGGAGTTAGAACATAGAAACAGGGGCATACCCCAAGTGCCATGATACAAAGCATGAAAAACAAAAATAAAACACCACATAAACAGACTTCCATCTTAGGCAAGAGCCTAGTATTCAGCACCCAATTCCAAAGAGCTGTAAAAACAAATCCTGATAGCTTGCAGTCACCATTTCAGCTACAAAGGCCAATCTTCTAAACCCATATTCGCACACCAGTAGCCAGCACAATAAAACCAGCTACAGCTTCAGCAAAAACAGGAGCAAAATAGATTTTGCACCCAACAACGTGGCATCACCACATCCTATAAGTAGCACGAGACTTACCGGTCAGGCTGCCAACACTGCATATCGAGATGGCACCTTGGCCACTCGGCACAACACAGCAGAGGGGGCACCCGCAGCATTCCACACCCAACAGCTACTTCCCGAAGTTCACCATTAGGACCGCAGCAGTTGGCAGCAGAAGGAACCAAGCAGCACAACTCTACATCATGCCAAAATCTGGCAGCCCAAGGGAGATCTGCGCCGCATTGGGGAGTCCTACAGTGGGCCAACTTAATTTCAGAAGAAAATGGTGAGCCACCATCCACCACAATCAGCCGAAACAACAGGTGCTAGTTTAGCAAACAACAACGGTAAAGCTAGTTTAGCTCAGGATAGTGCAGTTTTCGGGCAGAGGAGCATCTGCACAGCAACTCAAAACAGAAACTTTGATCAACCATTTCAGTCACAGCAAACAGAGGAGCCAAAACCTAGGAAACTGCAGTGACAACAACACCACTTCGCCTAGAAAATCATATTAGAAGCAGCAACAATGCAGCGCTAACAATAAGCCAGCAACAACCGCATTCAACATCAAAACAACTGCACTTAAACTTCAGCAACGGCTCCAAACAGACCCCATAGCATAGAGAATACACTCGAGCTAAAGGCAAAAAACCAACCAAGAACCAGCAGCAAATTCTCTGTTCCCAAACCAGCCAAACCCCAAACACAGAGCCAACTGGCTTTAATTGTTGAATGTTCGTCCTCCCCACCCGACTAGGTTTCATCTATTTATTTTGGAGTCATGTGTTGCCATATGGTGTTCGAGGTATGTCTCCACGTCTATGATTTTATCTCCAAGTCAGAAAAACACTTGGAGATAAATCATAGGTTGTATAATTTTCTTATATTTAATACATCTTCACTTACTTACCAAAAAAAAAAAATCTATTTTGCTATGTTGTGAAGTATGGTATAATGCCATGTGTCCGATACCTCCTGCTGGATTGTGCTATGACGGTATGATATGATACCCCTTTCTGCAAATTTTGTTGGTGATTTTGCTAGGGGTGGTTATTGGTGCTACTGAGGAGGGCAGAGGCGATCGTCTGGAGTGGCGCTCCAGGATTCCGCCTCTGCCGGGCGGCGCCGGAGCCGGCCTTGGCTGGTTTCCTGGTTGCTCCACCCGGTTCCCTACCAGTTTCTAACTCCCGTCCTCAGGGGTTTTGACTGTGGATGTGTGCTCGGTCCGATTCTCCCTCTTTGGGTTTGCTGAATCAGATTGGGCTAAAGGATCTTGCTTGTAGGCCTATATCTTCGTCTATTGGAGCTGTTGCCTTGGTGCTCAGTGCTCGTGCTGATGCTGATTGGGGTTTTCTGCTGGAGCCATTTTCCCATCTGTTGCGGCTGTGTCAGGGAGGAGTTCAACTACTCTCTGGGTTTCATTTCGATTACCATTTTTGTTATATTCCAATTTTTGAATTTCAGTTTCAGCTTGAAATTCGAATCTTTTAGGGTCTCTCGCCCCCGGATTTGGCTGGATTTGCATTCTTTGTCTTCCGGGGCTGAGAGTCCCTGTTTTCGATTTCCTTATGGAAGTCCTGGTTGTGGTTGCTCCCCGACTTGTGTTCCCTGGACAGATTGCTTCTTCTGATGGGGTGAAGATGGTTTTTCTGTGTTGCGTTCTATGGGTTTGGGAGTTACGGTCTGAAGCATATAAGCTAGTGCTGCTCGTTAGAACAGGCGCTGATGACTGTCCTGTGCTCCGGCTCTGAAGCCCTCTGCCTATGTGTTCCTTCCTGTTGGACGGGTTGGGGGTGCCAGTGCAGCTCTGGTTTGGGATTCGTTGGCTGGGTTTCTAAAGAGCTGGACGTGGCCTTGTCTGGTTGCTGGTGCTCCTGTTGCAGTGTTCCTTGATCTGCTGTTTTGAGAAGGGTCCTGTGCTACTGGATTCGATGATCCTCTGTCTTTGGGTCCCTTCCTGTTGGACGGTTTGGGGGTACCCGTGCACTCTAGATTGGGACTATCTAATTGCAAGTGATCTTTCGGGTTAGGTGGCGATCCTTCTATTTGTGGCTATCAGTGGAGCATTTTCTTTTGCTGAGATTTGGGAAGCTTTGTTTGGTTGGCATCTACTGAGGATGCGGCCATGGGAAGGGGCTGTCATGGAATCTCTTGCTGAGACCAGCTTGTTGGGCTAATGTTATTGTTTCTGCAATGCTGGTAGTGGCGGGCTCCTTTGTTGTTTTGCTGCTGAAGCTGTAGTGTCGGATTTTGGCCTTGCTTTTTGCAAACAAACAGCAGATCATGGTTGGCGGTCCTCTGAAGTCTTGCCGCTAGTGCCCTCTCTGAAGGGATGTATTGTTTGGAGCTTTTTGTTTCAATTCCATCTTGTTGGTTTGGGCTGAAGAATCTGTGTGGGAGGACTGCTATGGTGTTCCTTTCCATGCTCCCAAAGCTGATGCTGTTCCTACCTCTGTCATTGCAAAGGCTCGTTGCTGCTGTCGGGTGATGGGCTGCTTTTGGCTGAGCTAGCCGTGATGCATACCGATAGCTATCTGCTGCTGGAGCCTTGATGGAGCAGGACATGGCTCTACTGCTTGATTTGGCTGTGAGTTAATCCAGCTCTAGTAATGCCCTTGGATTGGCATGTTTTGTTTGCAAACAGCTGGGACCTTTTGTTGCTGTTGTTGCAGACTGTTGCTAGTAGTGCATTCTGTTGCAGATTTAATGTGGCCTGAGCTGCTCTTTGGCCTGTATTCGCGGAAGGGGATGCTTTGACTGAATCTTTGCTGATGGTTGGTTACTAAATCTTCAGTCTTGCTGGCTGTGGCTCTTGCTGACCGAGATGCATACCGATCGACTTTCTGCTGCTGGAGCCTTGTTGGACATGGCTCTACTGCTGGTTTTGGCTCTGAGTTAATCCAGTCTTAGTACTGCCCTTGGCTTGGCTTGTTTTGTTAAGCTCTAATGCTGCTGATGTGGATTCAGCCAACTCGAATTAGATGATCTAATGTCTGCTTGTGTGTATCATCAGACAGATTTTATATTTTGTCGATTTTGTTGAACTTTGTCCTCTTAGAGGACTTCTTTGTTGTGTGTCATTTTTTGATGTACAAATGCTCGGGGAATGCCCTAGCATTTTATACATTATTTCCAAGTCAAAATACTTTGAATTAATGCATAGGCTGTGTAATTTTTTTCTCCCATTAATCCAAAATACTTACCAAAAAAAAAGGTTATTGGTGCTACCCTGCTGAAGGTTGATGCTGCTGGAAATGCTGATACTGGCTCTTGGCGGCTTGCTGATGCTGGAGAGCAACTGATCCCAATGTGGTGCTGGGCTGAGATTCTGATGGTGCCGGTGTTAGTACTATGTAAATGGTAACGCATTGTGTTGCCATAAGTTAGTGGTGTTAGCCATTTGGTGTGGAGCTGAATTAATCTCAGCTCCTGTCTATTCCTTTTTCCTAGGCTATTAGCTTTTTATCTTGATTTCTAGTTTTTTTATGACTAGTATTATGCTGTTTCATGACTTGTATCATGGTGATTAGGGGCTGGCGGATCCACAATAATAGAATCAAAGACCGGTGCATTTGGACTCTAAAGGTCCCAGATTCTGCCCCTGGAGCTGGCGGAAGATTATGAAGCTCCGCCCCTTTATGTGCTCCCACACTATTAAGACTATTAGGGATGGCTCAGATACCTTCCTCTGGCTCGATAACTGGCATCCTTTGGGCCCCCTGAGTGATGTTAGTTCTGATCAGACTCGGTTGGTTTCGGGCCTGCCTTGGGATGTTAAGGTTTCCGCTATTATTAGGAATGACCGCTGGGTCTGGTCTAACCCTTTTGATATGGAGGTCTCTCGTCTTGTGGAGCACATACCTCCTTACCCCCCTCGCGTCAATCAAAAAGACTCATTGAGTTGGGTAGGGAATGCTCATGGAATTTTCTTGATTAGATCCGCGTACACCCTCATCCATCCTCCCAAACCTAAGGTATGCTGGGCTCATTTGGTGTGGGGCCCATCCCATATCCTTGCCCACGCGTTTACACTCTGGCTGGCCATTAGGGGCAAACTCAATACCCTAGACAGTCTCCATGGTGTTCCAAACTTCTCCCCTAGTTGCACTTTTTGCAACACGGCTGATGAAGACCATGGGCATCTTTTCTTCACCTACCCCTTCTCCAAATCCCTATGGGTCAAAATCCAAAGACATGCGGATATCCAATGGCCTCACCCAGAGTGGCGCCATAACATCACTTGGGCTGCTTCTATTTGGAAAGGGAAAAGCTTATTGGTTCTTTCTCTTTTTTTTTTTTGGTAAGTAAGTGTGTAATTTGGATTAATGGGAGAAAAATTTACAAAAAATTATGTTAAAACTCCAAGTTTTTTGACTTGGAGTTAGAACAGAAAATGTTAGGGCATACCCCGAGCATCTAGTACAACAGAGAGTTCCTCAAAAACCTAAGAGGAACTATCTAACGGAAGAACGAAAAAATAACACTGACGTTGTATACAAACTACAGCAAAAAGTTACTCTCGAGACAACCCGA
>JAODPA010154644.1:0-14684 GCA_025585075.1 Nepenthes mirabilis
AATAAGTTAATACCTACTTTTTATCATATTTTTATAATTTCTTCAAACAATTAAACATTACAAAATAACGTCCTTTTATTTTTTGTTTCTTGTAACTTTTGTAGAAGGAAAAGAAGGGAGAAATTATAATACAAATGAAGGCATCAAGAGTGAAGCAAACCAAAGTAGCTTTAAACAAATTACTACCTGTATCTTACACTGTCACACTCTATACTTCCTTAAAAATTAAAAGGAAGAAGAAGAAGAAGAAAAAGGGAGGAGGAGGAGGAGATGCAGGCTGCATATTCCTGCAGCCACATCAGCAGTAACGCATCAACCAAATCTCCAAATTACACTCTCACAGGCCTGCCCACCACCAAAAACACAGAAATGTAAAATAAAGAGATCGAAATCAACCCTCACCGCCAAAACCCTAATTGAGAAAAGTAAAAAAAGCCCGTTCTCAGTCTCCGTCTTTGACTCTCACGTTCCTCACTGCCAAGGTCAAAAGGAGAAAAAAAACATAAACACAGCTACTAAAACGGCGCCCCAAAACACGAAAACCGAACGAAGGCGGGAGATTTGAAATACTCTTATACGCGGAAGGGAGAGAAATTAGACTCTGAAGTTTTTGCCGGTGAAAGTTTGACCGAACTGCCAATTCGGCGGGACGATGTTCCATGAGGTGGAGGTCCTTCCGTCACTGCCCGTCACCCTAAAGGAGACCGACTGGCCCACCAGAACAGCATTGGATTGCCAATTCTGCCCCCAGTTGCGGCTCATGGCCATCCAGTCGGTCCTTGAGCCCTTCAAGCTCACGCGCACGATATCCCCTGCGCCCGCGACGTTGGTGATCACCACCAGGTTGAAGTAACGGAAGCCGTTGATTGTGAACCTGATCCCTCCTTGCTTGCGGCATGGAACCCTGCGACAACGCGAGGCCCAATAACGAGGCTGTTTTTAGTCATTCAAAGAGCCAAACACGGGCCTTGATTTTAGGATTTCCCGCAGTACGGCATGATTAAATCTGGACCGTCGATTGAATTTCTAAAAATTTCTGTGGACAATATAGGAATTTTGCATGACAAGGAAATAACAAACCAAACTACGACAGAGAGAAGATCGCAGCCCATCATCAGTGTTAACAGAGAAAGAGCTCACCGGCGGTAAACTACCGGCACAATCCCGGCCCGATACTCGGCAATTTTGAGAAACATGGGCATGGCTAGATCAAAGTGAGGTCGGGGAGGGTTGCACCATCCTCCATTGTCGCTGGGAATGGCATAGTTGGGCGGGCAGAAGTTGGTGGCCGTGACAATAATGGAGGGGCTACCGGAATGGCACCACTTAGGGTCGCCGGCGCACTTGATTTCAAAGCAAGCACCGCATTTTAGGCCGTTGTTGAACAATGCGGTGCTAAGGGCCGCCGTATTGACGCCATACCCTTGGCTGTACAGGTTCCCATATCCACATGCTCCTCCTGCATTTCAGAGAGATACTGCTGACATGTATACAGAATTTCCAGTGATGGAAAATCAGATCTCTCTCTCTCTCCCCCCCTCCCCCTCTATCCGTGTTGCGCTAGATCTGTTGTGAAATAGTGCTTTTAGAACTTAATGACGAAAGAAATGAGCAATTTTCTTAAAATGGGATTAGTACCCGTGTTCATACACTGTCCTATGAAGAAAGCAATGGATAAATTATTTCTGATCTCTTCTTTTTGAAAGTTGTCAAAACAACTCATGCTAAAACTATGTGATGAAATGCCAAAATATGGGCCAAGTGATTCAATCTCAGAACAAAAGCAGCTAAATCCTTCAGCTGGGAAAGCAAAACAGAAGAAATTGCAAATACCGCAATCAAATCAATGGTGCCTACTGAACAGATTTGGGAATCTTGAAGAATATTGAATTTGTAAGCCCAAATCTTATAACCACTAAGTAGAGAAAGGAAACAGAGTATAATGCCTAGATATGGGCTGGAAACCAAAAGCAATTTTGAAAACCAAAAGCAATTTTGTGTAGCTTTGCTACTTACCCATGGTACCAGAGGCGTCATTGCCGCCATAGAAAGTAGCATGAGCACTCTGCCATGGCCCGCCTTGATAAACACCTGGGACTCTCGCATCAACCGCAGACGATAGCCATAAAAAGAATAGAGAAACAATGGAGATAACGCCATCTATAGCCATTTTTCCCTCTCGCTGCTGGGCGGGGGAGATAATCACTACTAATTCAGGAGGGACAGTGACGGAGGGAAATCGAGAGAAACAGAGGAGTAAATGGAGAGGAAAGGGGAGGAAGTTGAGATACTTATTGAAGAGGTTTCGGAAGGCCGCAAGGGCAATTTAGGAAATATGGTTGCCAAGAAGCTCTCGAGACAATGCAAAAAAATAATAAAAATAATAAAAATAAAAATTGCTCCCTTGCCATGATTGCGCGTTTAATCCACCTCCCAATTGGCACGCTGGATTTTAATTGCCTGATCTTCGGAGTCCACCTGAATTTTGCAACCAAAAAAAATCACCATCATCCGGTAAAAGAGAGGTTATCTTAATTTTTTTTTTAATTTGATTATGATATAAATTTTATAATAAGTAAAAGAATATCCACATCACCTGAATAATATGAAAAAACATTAAAATAAATGTGTTTTTGTTTCTGAAATTATTATTTTTCTATGACTATATGCATAAGAAGTATAGGACCCAAATCATTATTGATTTGGAATTACAAGTTAATTTGAATTNAAAAAAAAAAAAATCACACTGCTTATACCATTCAACAAGAAAAAATCAAAATTATTTTGCAAAAATCGAAATTTCTTTACTTGCCTCGATTTCGTGGTTCTCTTCCAACGACGGCGACGGATAGGGTTTCTCTGCGGCTCGCGTTCTTCCTCTTCAGTTCGCGTTCTTCCTCTGATTGTGGTTAGGACTTTTGCTCACAAGGTTGCAGAAGAAAGACGAAGATGGAGGGAGACGACGAAGACGACAATGCTCTCTCTCGCTCTCACAGTTCTCCCTCCCTCTTTCTTCGTTCTGCTCACTCTCTCTCCCTCTTTCTCCCTTATTCGTTCTATCTTGCTTCTAGGTTTTGTTTTTAAATTTTGAATGGCATTGGCAGCCGTTGGATTAAAAACAAATCCAACAGTTACTATCTCCTTCTTCAAATTAAAAAAAAATAATATTACCGTGCGCGTGCGAAGCCATTTGCACACGCACAGTTTCAACTTTTTAAAAAATATATATATATTAAAACGGGGGCCGTTGGATGAAATCCAACGGTCCCCGTTCCGCGGCATTGGCCCTGCGGCGCAGGGCCCCTCGATCCCCCGTCTCCGAACACCCTCGAGAGTTTAACGAACACGTCTACCTCCTGATATTGAGAAGGTAACGTCTTCCACGCTGGGAGGCCTTCTCTCTCCGTCTTCTCTGTTATCAATGGATAACTTGGACTCTTGTCTGAACTCCGAACCAATTCTCCCTGAGAAAAATAAAGAAAGCAACGGGGATGTCTTAGCTTCCGTTGAACAAATCGTGGATATCTTCGCCTCTTCTGTAAGCCTGGAGAGAACGCACATCGAGGAAGGCTATGCAGACGGATACAAAGACGGCTTGATCTTGGGCAAGCAAGAGGGGTACCAAGTGGGCCTCAAGCATGGGTTCCAGGCGGGCGAGGAGCTTGGGTTCTACAGGGGCCTTGTTGATGTTTGGACTTCCGCAATTCGGGTTGACCCGAGTTGCTTCTCGACCCGGATCCAAAAGATCATTCAGCAGATGAGCGAGTTGCTTGATGAGTACCCGATTATGGAGCCAGAGGATGAGAGGGTCGATGAGATTATGGGAACCTTGAGGCTGAAGTTTCGAGTTGTATGTGCTACTTTAGGGGTGAAATTGGAGTATAATGGATACCCCAAAAAATCTGATGCCCAGGAAATTGATTTTTAAAATTGAAAGGTCCATGCGGCTATGGTGTTGCCTTTGCTAGTTAGTATTTTTGTTTTTGTTTTTCTTTTTCAAGAAATTTGGTTCAATGTTATGGACCTTGTCTGAAGATGATGGCCCTTGTCTGAAGATACTATAACACTAAGAGCAAAATTTTGTTTTTGTTTACGAATCAATTGGATTGATTGTTGTATAAACTTTTTTTGTGATAGATATGTGAAGGGGCTTCTTACTTCAGTCTCATTAGAAGATTTGTTGCGTGATTAGTTGGTGAATCAATTGTCATCTACTAAGCGCTGATGGAAGATATGAATTGTAATATGGGAATTGTGTGGTTAATGGATGAGCCAGCAATTCATGATGATGAGACCCACATCCATGTATTTTATTGGCAATTAACTAGCTTCGGACTGGCAGTAAATCACAGATTCACAGGTCTTGTAATATTGTGATCTTGTGTTTTGTAACTATGGGGTACATTGTTGGGGTCGTATGAGCTGATAGGAGGCACTGAAGTTTGTTTTCTGAAATCCATGATTCCACGAATTTTATCTTTTCAGGGGAAAAGTTGAGCCTTTGGCTGGTTATGTTTCTTTCTTTAAAGAAAGAAAATAATGATATTCTACGTGAAGTTTGAATCTTTTATGCCTGGCTTATGTATTTTATCCTTGATACCTCTAATAATAACTCTAACTACTGAATGGCTATCAACGGGTGCATGAGTGCTTTCATGTATCTTTCGGTTGTAAATATCATTCTGGCCTTGACATCATCCTCAACTTCCTCCTGCTGGCAATCATTTTCATGATTCTTTTGTGATCCTCTATTTGATTATTCTAGTACTGCATGTGGCTCTGATATCTGATGTCGTGTTACCGAGATGTTTTTATGTCTTTAGTGAAGTGGCTGCCAACTGGTGTTTTAACTGTTCTTTTTCTCCTATGGCAATAGAAATTCGATGCCTGTGCATCCTCTCATCTTCCTGCCATTCTTCCCTTTTTTATATTTATTGTATGGGCAAGTGAGAAGCTAATGTTTTTTTCACTGCAAGGAGAAAAGAATTCTATAGTCTGAGTTGAATTGCATTGTGTTAATGTTCTGTTTGTCTATTGATCCATGAATGAGGCCATTTGAAGTCATATTCATGAACATTACTAATATTAGAAGTTCGTATCACGAGAATCTGTTGGCCATATTCTGTTTGTGGCATAGTATTACCATCTGCATCTCTACTTTCTGCACATTGGGATGGATTGTGGGAAGAAGAAGACTGTTGAAACTAATTCTTGCTTCCGACAAGGTTTACATTATCAGAAACTGAACTGGGATGCTGTTGATTCAGTTGAACACACTGCAAAGATGTTCTCTGAAGCTGCGATTGTCAAACAAGTTCCAAAATAAGGCTTATAATAGAGTTGGTTATGCTGTTGTCTAAACTTCCTTCAAATCCGTTCTTGGACTCATGCTCATTAAGAAGTGCTGTGTTTGCATTAGTTAAAGCTCCCTTTTTAAGCAATTCACTTCAGTGTGCATAGTAGAAGTCATCATCGACTTGGAGCTGTGGATCATATTTGTTTTCATCCATCAGCTCATGCTTCTCTGCTGCAAATTGCTGGAATCCTTCGATTGATTGCCTTTGATCTCTATTCTTGATTACCATTTTAACTTTTGAACCCAAAACCTACCAACGATTCTACATTTTGTCAAACGCTTGGGCCGATAACCCTCTTTCGAATTTTATTGTTCATTCTACAACTCCTCAACCAAAAAATAGTAAGCCGGGAGAAAGGAACTGTGTGAAAGTTTCATTCAGTGGCCCTCAAAAGGTGTGTAAAGGGCTTTCTTTCATGCATGATTATCACCAAGTACCATGCGAATTATGGAACACCTCAAATTTTCATTTTCTACAAGGATGATCCTGTCTAAAACTGCCGTATGTGTGGACACAGCCACAACGAACTACGTCCTTGCTTACCGATATTGGCTCTAGCCCTGAAGATTTGTGCGCCTATTTCAGAATTAAACAACAGCTTAGAGTAGGAAAAGTAAATGCTTCTTTCTAGTAAAATGATAAACATTAC
The DNA here is from genome assembly GCA_025585075.1 of Nepenthes mirabilis. Classification (NCBI taxonomy): domain Eukaryota; kingdom Viridiplantae; phylum Streptophyta; class Magnoliopsida; order Caryophyllales; family Nepenthaceae; genus Nepenthes; species Nepenthes mirabilis. The sequence goes on from JAODPA010154644.1 coordinate 6,007, forward strand.
TATTTATGAATCTGATGATTTTTCATGAAAGAAGGTTCCTGGTTGATGCTTCTAACCAATGAGAATTACTACTTGGATGCACAATTCAGCTTAATTTTTCTTTTGTTCGTCTGAAAGTTAGGAACTCTGATGAATATGTTTCCAAAAAGATGGGTTGCTTATTTGATCAATTGATGCTGCATGATCCCCCATTCAAATCATGTGCCCGGCCACATCAATGCTACATGCTAGATTTATCTAATTCATTCATATCTTTTATTTTTCCATTGTTAAACCATGGATTGCTATTTGTATTTTTCTATTCTACAAGTAAATCTTTTATATGGCAATTGGCAATCGGCAATTATCGTCAACTGGAGATTTCCTTGTTTTCTTTTTCTTTGCTTTTGAATCGAGGTAAGCTTTACTGGATCTGTATTAGATCTTTTTGATATTTGCATTGCTCTATTTCTCATAATATTTATCTTGTCAAGTAAGTAATTCTGATGTTTCGAGATGAATTATATCTTTTGATCATTATATAATTGTATAATTGGCCATTATAAAACTCATAAACTTTGACATATTGCGCTAGCAGTTCTTACCTTTTTGTATGGAGCAGCCCATGAGGAAGAAAGGACACTTGATTCGGAGTTGGGGTAGTTCTGGCCTAATACACCAAAAAGAGAAAAAAACAATGGACTTCTTAAGCCAGATGAAGGGCCAAATCAGATAGATCTATGTAAAGGTTGTGTTTTTTTTTTTTTTTTTTGTGTGGGGGGGGGGGGGAATGAATTGATGACTACAGTCCCTCTCTTTTGACAAATATTGTTGCTGTTCATAGAATTGCAGTGCGGTAAGTGGGATAGGGGATGGACTTCCTTCAGTGCAAACCATGGCACTTGCACATTGAAAGGGCATTACATAAGGGTCATGGAATATATTTACCTTAAGAGAGAGGAAATGCAAACGTTTGCTTTACTGAATTGTTGAAATTTCAATGAAATAATGGTGGCAGGTTTGTCGTTATCAGTCAACCACAGATGCTATTTTTCTTATTGAGAAGGAATGATGTAGCTATAAAGAACAAAGTTACCCCTTTCCACTGAGTTTGAATCTGCTTTTACCTTGAGTTTTCATTTTTTTGCTAATGTCCCTCCATCTGTTTTGTTGTCCTCCAAGTTGTGGTACATAGCTTATTTGGTCATACTGTGTATTTCTTGAGATTGCAGTTATTTAATGAGATACGAAGATCAGTCCCGACTCCTGATGGTATCAACAATAAGTCTTTTGAGCTGTTCATGAATTGGAGGGCGCCATATCCAACACAAAATGATATTGGTGAAATCAATTAGTTCTGATTGAAATTTAAAAAGCATGGATTGTCAAATGTTCTAAATCTTGGATTTTGCTTGTGAAGAAGCATTCTGCATTGCTCTTGTGTCAGGTTTGCTCAGCTAGCGGAAGTTGGGTTGTGGAATGAATCTGATGTTCTGACCTCTGATTCTTTTGATAGTTTGGGCAAGCATTCAGGTAAAGTTTTTTAGTCCGTTGGCTGAAAGTCCGTAACTCTTGCCCTATGGGACAGTAGAAAACCATCAGAAAATGAGTGAAGAGCATGCTAACACAACTATCCTGTGGTTGTTTGCAGTATATTACAACACAACCCCGTTTACTTCCTTGCTTGGCTGATATTTTCAGGTCATCTTGTTAGCCAGACATCATGCTGACTGGGATTGTTGACGATTTGGGTAAGAAGGATATCACTTGATTGCATGAAATTGTTTTTGATTCATCAGCAAGTCACAACTCGAAGACCGATTGAGTGCTCAAATGCATGATTAATAGAAGGAATCTCGTCTCTGTAATAGCTTGATCATGATTTTCTTTTTACTGCTATATATACAGCCCTATAATATTGTTGTTATTATTAATCCTAGTTATTGGTATCTGATTGAGTGTCATAGTTTTTCTGAGTATTTTCTTGGCAATTATCTACTTCTAAATGTGATAATGTTGTTATTATCGTTTAACAACACATTACGAGGATTATTATGTGGATGGAAAATTCTTAAATATTATGCTCCAATTGATGCGTGATTTTTGTGTTGGCAAAGTAACTTGATGCTGTGTAAGCAGGATAGGTAATGAACAGATACAAAGCCCTGCGTAGGAGCGAATGAATGCATAGCTTGACTTCCTCCCCTCCCTAACTCAACTGAACAATGTTGTCCTTCTAACTGAATAGTGGAGGAAAAGAATGATGGATCTTAATGCTTGCTGTTGATGATAATAGTGGACAAATGAGTGGATTTTTTAGTGCAGAGATCGTGTTTTCAACAGGGATTTTATTTGCACTTACAAATGTATGATGTGTGAGATCAAGAATATAGCAAATCTTCTTTTTTTCCCCTGGTGTTCACATTCCCTCTATCATTATGTCTGATTTCTTCCCATACCCTTGATGCCACATTCGTTTTGTTTTCATGTTTAAATGACTTGCTGCATTCCTGTTTTAGGGTACCCAACTCCTGTAGAAAGTTATCCCTATCATGGAATAAGTTCAGAACTTGATGCTGCAATGGCTGCATTTTCTCAAAATTTTCCATTGCTGAAGTATAAGTCTTGGTAGATTTTACATATTAAACTATAAAAATTGTCTCTTTGTAGTATAGGATGAGGTTATATAAATCTAACTCTCAAATTTTACGGCGTGAAAGCTTCATACATTGAACTGCATCTTTTATTGATGACATACTATTCCTCTAGGTTTATCTGAGTGGTGAAATTTATTCCACAGCAGTGCTTTTGCTTCTAATGCTGCTTTTTTATCTGCATTCATTTCAGCACTCCATGGGAGGATTCGCTCGGCATGATTATGCATTTGCATAGTGGTAACAAATTGTCAGGAATTAATATGATTGTTTCCAATAGCTATGAAGATAGAGCACTAATTTCTGCCGCCTGTTGAGGTTGAGAGCATGATGATAGACATGCTCATGTTTCAGATTGCAGAGGTTAAGGCTGCAACTGCTGATCAGGAACACTGTCTAACAGGATCTTGTTGCAGGAGATGCTGGCTGCTGAAGAAGGTCCACAGCATGGAGAGGAATGCTTCACCCATTCCACCCTGGAGATGATCTGTGAAAAAGACGACTCAAACGATTCTGATCTCCGCTGAAGACTCATGAAGGGCAGCACACTTGAATGCTTGAGGACGGAAAGATGTAAATCTGGTACAGACCACCAAATGCAGAAATGTAACCTATTATCATTATAAAAATCTGAACACCTTGAATAACTTGTGCAACATTCTTATTCATTTGTACGTATTAAATCAGATATTATGTCATCTAATAATATCTAAACAAGCTTTCTTTCACTACAAAATCTCTAAGATAAATTTTTTTATACACTAAATAAACTACCAAAAAGGGAGAAAAAAAACTTACAGTTTACATTAGGAGTGAACACAAAAATGTTTACTTTGGGCGTGGTAATCGTCATCTGCCCAATGAACATTGCTTACTACGAAATTCGGCCAACAACAATGTCTGCATAATCCCGTGCAGCCTCTCGGCACCAGGGCCCAGCCTGAAAACAGAATCATTACCACGCGATGAACATGGGTCGGCCCTGCCATCAGAGCTCCCAATACACCACGCACCGGGTGCAAATCGGTTTATTCGGCCTAGAAGCTCTTTATCAATCTTGTCCAACACAGGGTCATCCTTTGCAAATTTCCGAGCAAACACAGCCCCACTTTGGACCATCTTTTCAAAATCCTTCATTGTCAGGACACGAGGATGCTGCCTTGGAGGATTGTCCCAAGCAATGTAATGAAGATCGTGGCCTATGGCCGTGTAGCGGAACTCATCAGTGTTGCAGATTACTGTGTGGAAATAACTTTCGGGAGAGGAAATAAAATTCGTGTAATACATTAGGACTGTTCTCGGGAAGTTATCCCATCCCCATATACAGTATTCGACGAAGGACCGAGTTAGAATTACCCACGCTGAACCTGTAAACAAAAAGTTAACAAACTGCTGATCATAGATTCCTGGAAAAAGCTACACCTAAATAAATGTTGTTTCTTCAATTTTCTTATAAGATAGCCAAAAATTGAGAGCTAAACAACAATTTCGTTGTCCCATGAGTAAAGAAACCAATACATATTTGTCCTAGAACTCAATAAAATGGTTAGAATACACAAGAAAATACTCATCCTGCGAATTTTCGGTGTTTGCTTAATATTTAATAGCTAGAAGTAGTTCTCCGAACCTCATTGATCAAATTAAGTCCTCAAAAGAACACTGGCCAGCGTGAAAAATGGAAATGCTTTAACTACCCGAGCCAACAAGACTAACGCAAATTCAAGGCACAAGCAGTGTATCAACTTCTGGGTGGCCTGTATTATGCCAAAAAACTCGGTAAATTTTTCCGTATGTGGGTCAGATTCAAGGCATAAGCAGAATTTCAAATGCCAGTTTTATATTTAGCAGGCAGGAATCTGCTTGATAGAAATTTTTTACACCAAGGAAATGCTTGCTCAATACGTGGAAAAAACAAACAACTAGAAAAGATTAGCATTCAAAGCTATATGGACATCATACTACTTCAAAACCACTTTCTTTTTCTCCGGGTGTTTTCATTTTGTTAATTAATAACTTCATCATTAATAAGACCTACTATTTCTCATCTTCCACCTAGTAGGACATGAGACTTTGTTATTGTTTTATTCCCTATCTGTGATGATTTAAAGTTTATACGGGTTAAATTTGCTAAAAAACGCAGAAACATGCAAACCGCACTCATTTCAGTGTTTGCCCAAAATCTGGGACTCCAGATTTTACTTTTGTATGTAGTAAATCCATTAAAGGTTACGGACAGATGGAGCAAATGCAATCAAATTGTATGAAGGACGATGATGTAGGAAGAGAACTATTAAGCTCACCAGTAAACAACTTAAAAGAGGTTGGAAGTGATCGACGTTGCGTAGTCACAGCAAGGTCTGATTTTTTTGATAAGTAGAGGCCAGGATCAACAACGATCGGCCTAGCCCTCTGGTTCCTGAAAAAAGTAGATCATTTTTTATTCAGAAGCTATGAGAATGGGTCCACTGAGGCAAGATCCTGCATATTATTGTACTTACAATTTCCAACCTGCCACCATCTGTGTATGTTCAATGAAATTGAGTTCCCTAGACATGTTAGAGAAAACATGAAGCAAATCTGCAAAAACAGAAGAAAAATGAGATTCTTGGCACAAATAATGGCAAATTGTGCCCATCAGGAAAATCATAAAAGAAACAATAACAAAATCCTCTATCATTCAAGCATAAGCATGAAGGTGACAAGACTTGTGTAGAGGGTCACGTTGTCAAGTAGTTTTGCATTTTTTTAAGTATGAAACGCCAAATTATCATGCAATTCTGTAGCAGTTAAGCAAGCACAGTACTACACCAGCGTCACTGACTCGGCACGGTAAGAATTCTGATTCCAAAGGGGCAGTGTAAACATAAAGAATGGGCCATCATGAAATTTCAACTTCCATATCAAAAGAAACATTATATGCAATTATTGAATATGTAAAAGGAAGATAAAACAATGAAGCAACGTGGAGTTCCTCTTCCTTCAACTTACATTCCCAACCACAAAAAAAAAAAAAAAAAAAAAGGAAAAGGCCGAATAGTTCCATTGAGCAAATGGAAAGTGTTTGCAGGTGTGGTTGGAAAAGGAGGCAAGTAATTGAGGTCAATATACCATCATCGGTACTAAAACAAGCACAATTATGAAAATGAGAAATGGCCATGGCCCAACAAATGAGACTTCTATTATGGGGTGCAGGGAGGGTTAGATATACGCACTTGTACCCTTGCCTACATTAGATAGAGCTATTCCGTTATTCGAATATATAATCTACATATCACAATAAAGTAACATTTTTTCCGTTGTGCCAATGCTCATTCTCAAGCAAGATTATGGAAGAAATGGTCTTTATTTCCATTATCCATACTATAGGCCAGAAGCATAGAGGTAACACCAATGGTTCACAAATATATTCGACAAGTAAAATGTATTGCAGTAAACCAAACTTGTATACTCACAATCAGCTTTAAAGGGTCCCTGATCATTAACTTCTGTGACACATCCAATTGATACTGGCAATACACAGAAGCAGGAGGAAATGTGTGCGTTTAGCTAGGGTCCTGGAACAGATTCTTTGTTCTAAACATTAAATTTGGGAAAGAACGTTTTATGACATAATGGAGTTTTGCTGAAGCTACAATTTGGAACTTCTCCCAAGAAAAATCCACTCAAGAAGCTGAAGCTGGATATTGATCAAACTTTCGGAGGAAAATGCCAATATATTGGTACTCCATATCAGCCAAACAGGCTCTAAAATTACTCCATACATCAATAGGCAGGAATTCAAGTAATAATTCTCAAAAACAAACACAGAAACATCCACATATCCATATAATCATTCAACTTAATGCTCCATAGTTCGCAATATCTGTTACAAAAGAAGTTTTTATCTTCTCTACTTGCCCAATTTGGGAAAAAACCTACAATCTCAAACTGAATTCAATTAGCATTTCTTTCCCTATGCTTCAGTACAAACATAACATGTTAAAAGGCCCTGCATTCATATTCATACTTTAAAAATCCTCACCAGAGGACAGGTGTATTAGTACACCAGGGGCAATTAAATGACGAACCATCAGCCTAAGAGACTAACATTTATAGCTAATGTGTTCAAATTCGTCTGAGGCATTGAAAAATACTATATAGCACAGAGGTAGGACAGACAGGAGGGAGAAAGAAAGAAAGAGAGAGAGAGAGAGAGAGCTTTAGCATGAAAGAATTGCACTCAAACATGGTCATGGCTGAGTTAACTCCAAAGTTACTTGCCAACAAATTTTGTCAAAAACTATAGCATTATCAAAGCTGCAAAACTACCATTATTAAAGAACAAATAAAAAGCACAAACTTGGCACTGACCATCTTGTGGCATGAGGGGATAATCTGAAGCACTAAGGTTTATAAACCAGTCCCAGTTCGAGCTCTCCCTTAACAAAATCGCAATCGCTTGTAGGGTACAGGCAATCATGGTTGAACCTTTGTATGTCACCAAATTGGATTTTGCCATTACATGCACATTCTCCAGCTCCTTAAATGTCAGATCAGCCTTCACCGACATGGTCAAGTCCAGCCTCTCCTTCGGTGGAGCCTCAAGGTCCATATGTAAAACATACTGATTTCTTGGATGATACACTGCCTGCAAGACTCTCATCATTCTCTGGCTATCACCTTTCGTGCCCGATATAAGATAAGCGAATCTAGGTGCTTCATTTCTTGACTCTGACTTTGACTTCAATGACTTCCTTATATCCGATTCTACAAAATAATCAGTCGATTCCTTGGATTTTACCAAAGATACAGTGTCAAGCAGCATTGGGTCATCATCATAGGCTGGTGAATATAGCCCAAAAAAAGCAGTTATGGTGAGAGTCACTGAGACTAACAGACTCGCAAAGAATGGGATGATCCATTTCCTATCACTAAATACCCTGCCCAAGTGTGTATTTACATTCTTCTTCATAGCCATTAAGTTGAGCAATATGTCTATATTTTGAGAACAAATTGACCAGATTTTCCGATCTACCCAAAAAACAGTTTCTTCACACCACAGAAGATCAATCAGTCGATAAATTCCTGTCCCTAAGAAAAGCTTCCGCAAAATTGAATTATTCAAGTACCACCAATACAAAGGGAAATCTGAAGAAGGCCCATTAACTTTTATAACATTTAGTACGAGAGGCCAAAATAACAGATAAAATTCCTCCAACAGGATGTCGAACAAGCACTTTACCCTTCAATATGCGGAATCAGCCCTAAAGGTCTTCTTATAATTCAACTTAAACCATCAAAGAGATGAAAACTAGATGAAAAAACCCTGATCTTGAAAGGATCGCACAATGAAATGCATCAAGGAAACCCTCTTAAGTAACATGTGAATAAAGAAAACCCGAACACAGAAGCTTCAGTTCAGCATAAAAAAATAATTGGCAAAGCTACCAGCTTTAAATCACTGAGCTATCTTTACCTGACCTCTGCAGACTACAAACATCGATTGAGAAAGTTAAAAGCCTCGGATGACAATCTATGCCTACAAGAGTTCCTTAAAAGCCGCCCAAATTTTGCTTAATTTATCGCATGTATCCAAAAACCAAAGCTTGAAATTTTCAAGCAACAGTTAAGACTCTGATTTCCTTTTTCAATGAAGAGTAACTGATATCAGCCGTACTCTGTGTCCCAGATCCAATAAGCGGCAAAAAGAAGTTGCTCAAAAATTTTTTTAGACTGCAACCTCGGAGTAAAATATAGAGACGAGTCTACGTAAACGGTATCTTTGGAAAACTGAAAAGGAAGGTGAAAAAAAAATACCGAATCGTACGGCGGAGCGACGGAGCGGCGTAGGAGGCAGGCACGCAAGGTAAGAGAAAGAGGAAGACGGAGAAGCCGAGGCTCACTTCAAAGAGTTCTGAGTAACGTAAAGAAATGAAGTTTTATCCCCTTGACATCAAAAATTATTTATATACTTTAAAATATAGAATTTTCTAATTACATTCAATTCCTCTTATTTTTAGTTTCAATATATAATTCCAAGAAATAATAAAAAAAATACAAATAACT
>JAODPA010154655.1:0-12385 GCA_025585075.1 Nepenthes mirabilis
CCAGCTGCTCAGAAATGGAGGCAGAGAATTCTAAGGAGATAACCGTTTTCACAGCGAAGCAATACTCTCTCCTCCACGCCGTAGTCGCCGTCGCCATCTGGCTTGGTGCTATTCACTTGCTCGTTGTTATTGTAGTCTCCGCCTTCGTCTTCCTAACTTTCTACAAAGCGATGGGGTAATTCTTCTTTCTCTCATTCCGATCGTTCTCTCTCCTGTGTAAGTCTTCGAGAAATTGTTCATTTCTTTCACTCGTAGGATTTGTTGGCTGCTTCTGTTGCTGATAGCCGTTCCGGTTGATGATAAGGACAGGATTGGCCGCAAATTAGCAAGGTAGCTTCTGCCAATTCAGTAAGTTTTGTATTGGATTGATTTTCTAATCATAGATTGGATTCTATTATATGAATTTTTGTGAAGCAGTAATTTCGGATTCTTTTTTGTTTTTTTTTTAGCTTACGCGGCATTAATTTAAGCTAAGTGAAGATATTGATTCTGCTTGATATGATGTTGCTCAGGTATATTTGTAAGCATACTTGTGGATATTTTCCAATAACACTTCACGTAGAGGACTATGAAGCCTTCGATCCAAGTCGTGCTTATGGTATGGTTGGATTTCCTTTTCAATTTCTCACGTTGTTCTTTGGTTTATGTTGTCTTGTGCATCTTGCAAGATTAAAATAAAGCCCTTTTTCTTCTTTCAATTATGAATAATGGATCTAAGCTGTTTGGTGGCCTATTACTAACGATGTTATGTTTGAAAAGATCTTTTTTGACAAGAGCCAAAGTGGCTCCGAGTAGTACTGTCGTTATATCCTTGAGATATTAGGTTCACTACTAGAGCCTTAAGAGTAACGATAAGATTATGCTAATGTGATATGAAGGTTATGGGTCCAAACCATAAAAGTAGCATTACTGTCCCAATGTAATAATGCAGGAAAGGCTATCCATAGAGCTCGTGCATTTTGCCACTCTGTTATGCAAGTAGAAAAGGGAAAAAGCAGTGACAAGGATTAACCTCACTGTCCCAATATTTCAATACTAATATACAACTCAGCTTTTGTGAGCCTTTAACTGGAATCATTTCAGTGATCACAAGATTAAAGAAATAGATTGCGATACTTCATTTGCTTAGAAATCTATTTTTCTTGGAGCTAAAATAGTGGTCAGTGGATTTTGACTGTGTGAAGAAGTGATCATCTTTTTTTCTTTTTCCTCTTTGGATACTGGCCTGATGATATCACTGTTCTCTTGCAGTTTTTGGATATGAACCACATTCAGTTTTTCCAATTGGTGTTCTTGCACTAGCTGATCTTTCTGGTTTTATGCCTTTGCCAAAGACTAAGGTGCTTGCAAGTAGTGCTGTAAGTCTTTTACCTTCAAAGCTAGTGATCTGACACATCTCATGAGTCCCTCATCTATTGTCTTAACTCATCTGAAGATTAGCAGGTGTTTTTCACACCTTTCATAAGGCATATATGGACGTGGCTGGGCCTCACACCTGCAACTAGAATGAATTTTACCTCCCTTTTAGCATCTGGCTACAGTTGCAGCATAGTTCCGGGTGGAACGCAGGAGACATTTTATATGGAGCACGATTCTGAGGTTTTATGATTGATCCTTCAATTTGTTTGTAATGATTCTGACATGATAACTTCGTAGGATTTAATTCAGCCATTTCATTTGTTTTGGCCTTTATCAAATGCTGAGCTACATTATCATATTGCATTTTGGAATCATTTGGTATTACATACTTGAATACTGAGCAATCTCCATTACTGAAAATGCAATTCTCAAAAATTAGAAGAATCTCGTAATTGGTATATTATGGGAATTTCTAGCCAATTCCTTTACTCATGTTTGTTTGAACAACTTGTATTCTTGGGAATAAAAAATTATACTTCAACATTCACCACTATTTTTGTAAGATGTACAAGTGCATATTTACAGTTCCGTTTGGGATATAATACAACTTCCTTGATTTCATTTGGGATGGAATACAACAGTTATCATACCTGCCGACTTTCAGGCTGAGCAGTTCTATCATAAATAAAGTTATTACCACTGTATTTTAATTCAGGGTGTTAAGATATGAGATGACTAGCAGTATTCGAGATAAAGATACGATGGTTTCTCTGTATATCATCTTATTTTATTTGGGTCATCTAGCATACAGTCGCTCACTAAAAGAAGGTGACAGGGTAGGCTTCAAGTTATGAAAATGACCGAGTGATGCTCTGTTTAGGGGTAGTTTAAAATCGCATGATGGTTTGCTCATTTGTCCCTCGTCAGGTTGTTTTCCTCAAAAATAGAAAAGGATTTGTTCGCATAGCTATGGAGATGGGCCAGCCCTTGGTTCCGGTTTTCTGCTTCGGCCAGGTACTGGCATGTGTAAGCGGTGGTACATATGATGGAGGTTTTTGCTTAAATTTACAACGTGTATTATGTGATCAATTCTTCTCAAGTTTTTGTTATGTGGTTGTTACATCTCATCAATTTCAGATTGTACTTGGGGATTTTTTTTTTTTCAGTCACAAGTGTACAGGTGGTGGAAACCTAGAGGCAAATTATATCTGCAAATTTCTAGAGCTATCAAGTTTACTCCAATTTTCTTCTGGGGAATTTTCGGGTATGTTTTAGGTGGTAACTTCCTTTTTTGGATATTTACAAATTACCATAGTCCTGCTCTCCTCCCTATTGCCACTTAACTGAACAAAAAACTTTCTTCATTTAAGTGCATCATCTTGCCTATGCTTCAGTTGTCTAATTGAAAAAGACATGGCTTAGACCCACAAACATCTAAAGGGAAATAAATTGGTGTCCTATAATGAAATTACAAATTGTGACAAAAATTAAATATAAATCAGATACACGATAAATATCATCTTTCTTATGCTAACTTCCACAAAAATTAAATAAATGAAATATGATGAATACATAATTTTGGTGGCGAAGGAAAAACTCATAACTAAGAGTTTCAAGAAAATCCATTGGATTATTAGTTGCCAGCTAAAAGATTTATTACAATTAGAAGAGTCAACTGATAGATCAAACTACAAATGTGATACCCTAGCCTACTGACTGCGAATTAGTGACCATCTAAAGCCATTCTAAGATTTACATTATAGCAGCAACTTAGGCGCTTCTAATTTATCCGAGTGAATCTACCATGATTAATGTCTTCATAAAATTTCATGAAATGTGGATTTTACTGTCTTCCAACATGTCTTGATTCTCCACAAAAAATAAATGACCCAATTAGAGGAGAAAATAAAATTAAGACTTGCCTTTCAATTCGGCTACAATCTTTTCACTCTTAATGAAGATTAGTGTTTAATTATTCAAGAATTCATCCACTCTTCATAAATTGGTTCTTCCTCCTTAACTCCCTATTCAATTTTGTAGCAAGTGACCATCAACTGATCTCCACTTTTAGCCAAGTCAATTTAACTTTTCAAAATACTAGAAAGAAATAGTATCTCGCTTAGGCACCAGACTCGTGGCTGGCCTAAGGTCCCTTTTGTAACTTGATCGCTTAAGCTTTCAAGACGCAGGACACTTGCAGATTCTTACTAGAAGTGAAATAAACCCCTTTAGCATAAGCACTTGACTCGTGGGCTCTTGTGGAATGTTACTGGAAGAAAATCAATCTCCTTTAGCTTAAGCACTTAACTCATGGTCCACTTGTGGAATCTCTCTGGAAATGGTTTGACACCCAGTGGCTTGAATAGCCAACTTGCTGTCCACTTGCAGAATGATTCTGAAATTGGATTGACACCCCATGGTTTGAACGGCCAGCTTGCAGCCCACTTGCTCTTTCAATTTGGAACTGCAACAAACTCCCTCAGCTTGAACAGACAACTCACGGAAGACTTGCGTGATGAATTTGGAATTGAAACAATATCCGATGGCATGGGTAGTCCCTCTTCCTTGACATCTATGGCTTATTTCTCAACAATGAATTGAGAGTGAGAAAACATTTATTGTCACGAAATATGCCAATATTCCCCTTTGACACTTTCATAACAAAATAAATTAAATAGGAGAAATAACTTTTATTACCACTCCATAACAAGAGGCATAGATTGAGCCAAGGTAAAAAGGCAAGCATTAATGAAATTCCAAACAATTAGACGGTTTCTCCATCCAATACCGCATTAATTGTTTCTCCATTCCAAACAGTAAATTCTCTTCCATCAGTACATCCAATACATATAAACATCAAACATCAGATTTTCTGCCCATTTTTGTCGCTAAATGCCAAAGTCTCAGTCCTCCGATCTAGGCAACGATAGTTAGATTGTGATGGAAGAGAATTTACTTCGGTCTGAAGGAGAGATTGTTGATGGAGAAGTTTTGTTAATTTTTCTGAGATAAGCACCGATGGAGATGCTTCAGATGTGGTGTAATGAGGAGGAAGTGATGGTTCATCTTGAGGGTAAGTTCTAGGATAATCATCTTCGCCCACAGAGACATACTTCAGAGTCTGATCGGGCCATTGTGAAACTTTGCTTTTTTGCATAGTAATGGCATTAATTGGAAGACTAAGTTTGAGAGGAGGTTTGTTAGTAAGATTTACTTTAAGATGAGTTAAAAGTCGTCAAATGAGGCACCCAAAGGGCAATTTTAATTTCTTGTGCAAGTCTTCGTGAACCTCAAGAATGTGAGAGATTGAATTTTTGGGAAGATCAATGTGTTGGGGTTCAACACCCGGATTCACACACAACCCGGCGCAGCGAAAACCCTGAACCCTCCCCGTCGACCGTCAGCCACAAATTTAGTAGGCTCAAGGAACAAAAAATGCACAACATTTTTAGCGTGAAAAACTCTTTTCAACCAAGAGAAAAACCACGGGACAAATTCCGAATAAACTTCTACTATGTAAAATCGGTTACAAAAACCTCAAGACAGAATACTAGTAACACACCCGAAACAGAATAAGAAAAGCAATCTCTAGAATAAGGAAACTCTCCCTCATTCTTATCTATCTATTTTTCTTTTCTCCTTCTTCTCATTAGTGGTACTTTCTACTCACTGATTTTATAAGTGTGGTAATAGACGGTGAACGACAAGAGCTCCCTTCCGTACTCTGCTCCGTTCCACTCTCCTTCCACGTTCCACCATGGTTTTACCGCACTATCTTTTGAAGCGCCTGGTGCACTCTCATAATGATGCCAGCCCTAAATTCCATCTACTCACCTGGCCTGATCTTACAGATGATTTGTCATGTCATTTTTTGCACCTTTACCAATTTTCGTGCTTCCCCAGACGGTGCATACTCTATAGGTCAATCTGCTCTGCACAGGCGACACATACTCTACAGGTCAGCTACTTACTCTATTAAGTCTATTAATTCTAGAAAGTCAACTACTTTGCAAAGTCAGCTACCAGCTTTCCAGGCAAACTATCATCGGCCATCACTTAGTGTCATCGGCCGTCACTAATATTTTTAGCCATCTACTGGTGTTCTCGGCCATCACTTGGTGTCCTCGGCCGTCACTAGTGTCGTTGGTCATCACCTAGTGTCCTCGGCCGTCACTAGTGTCTTTGGCCGTCACAACTTGCTGTTCGGCTTGCCGACCTCCTACTACCCGACCGGTTGGCCCCATCTCAGCTTAGCCGGATGACCTCCCTGGTTAGCTTCTGTTTTTAGTAGGTCGGCCTCCTTAGCCGGTTTCTTGCTACCGGGCTGACTGATTTCCTGCTTTCCGGTTGGTTAGCCCAAGAGCAGTATGATTGCTATTCTTCTGATCATTTTTCGCGCGCGCTTTGCGCGCGAACACTCTGAGATTTGCCTACTCCGGCAAATGGTCACTCCAACATTTGCCCACTTCGGCAAACCGGTCTCTTTAATTTTTATTGCAGCTAATTTATAGTACTCCGAATTTTGCACAAGTCTTATACGATCTTTCGATGATGCGTCCATTTATTGAGTTACCCATAAGGAAGTGATCAAACCCAACACAATGGAATCTCCCCAAATAAGGGCATACAAAAATTAGGCCCTTGGAGATGGAAGGTTGTCATATGCGATATAGGAAATAAGTTCGTGTACACGATGTAGCAAATAATAAGCCTTCGGGATACATTTTAAAAGTTAAAGAAAGGGAAACCTTCAGTATTGGTCGGTCAATCCGAAGGGAATGAAACAAGTTCATCTAGGGAGGGTGCAGAAGAAGCAGCGTAAGGATAAGAGAGTGACTCGGGTTGAACAATGTTGAGGACATCAAAGATAAGATCAAACGAAATTATGACTCAACGACTACTAATAAAAACCAAAAAGTGGGAGTTGTTAGGAGCAATATTGTGAATATTTGAATAAAATTCACAAATGAGAATTGAAGCTGGAGGATTAAGATTACACAAAATGGAGTATAAGAGATAAAAAAACCGAGGATATGGACAAAGGAAGAGAGGCTATTTAAGCCTCTATTTCTAGAAGAATTGGACGATTATGGAGGTGGGTACAAAAAAAAAAAACTTTCCAGAGTCTTGATTTACAAAACGAGTGGAGTCAAATGATGACTCACTGTGAGTTTTCTTTTGTGTCCACCCGACTTCGTTCCAGGCATCTATAATACACAATATGAAAACAAAGCACAAACCTAACTTAATGACAGAAGATAGAAGAAATGATGAAGCCATTGACTTGCAAGGCTTGAAGACAAATTTCCGTAGACAAATGCACCCATGAAAAATGAAAAACAAAAGAAATCTCAATTCCGGTGGATGAGATTTTGAAGTATGTGGAAATCTATGAAAATAGCATGAAGAACACAATAATGTACGTGAGAATTGAGATTAGAAATTATGTTAAGGACAAAAACCACAGAAGAAGATTGATTACAAAGCAAAGGTAATAGTCGACAGTGAGAGAGAACCGTGTGAGCCGCAAGAGCTGTGATGAAAGCGAAAACAGTGGACCCTAATCTGTTTAAATAGGACGCGAAAGAACAGAAGGCCGCTTAAGCCGTTGGCTAGCGGTTGGCTCGCGGAATGCACAGTAAACTGAAAAGAAAGAGGGAAAAAATTGAACTGAGAAATGCACATGGAGGACTAAAACTATGATTAAGTAAACAATTTTTTGTTGATAGAATTATCAAAAATATTTGATAATTCAATTGAATAGGCATTTTTCAAGTCATTTTTGTTTTTTTAAAAAATACAAGTAGTACAACTCATATGTATTCAAGCTTGAATACATGACATATGTACTACTCATATGTATTCAAGCTTGAATACATGACATATTGGATATTGTACGTGAAGTAAAGGCACAATATTTCATAGGAAAGATTCAAAATCTTAGACAATGAACAATGTTCAAAATTTCTTAGTAAGGGTTGATATATTCTTTAAATAAGCAAGTCAAATCAAATATTACTAGAACCTTAATCTCTCCCTTTTCTCCCTCTGAGATTATAACATTTGATTTTTTCTCTACCTTCCTTTTTTATTATCATTATTGTGTTTTTTAAACTTATGAAGAGAAATTTTTTTTAATATAAAATTTTTTTGAGGTATGCATTAGTCAGAGGTTAATTCAAATCTAAGAATAATCTAACCCACTTTGAATTTTTATTTCAATATTCACATTCTCAATCAAGTCTCTACAAATAGAATACCACGTGTGACTAATATATAATATACAACACACAATATGAGGTGATTAAGACCATCACAATAGGAGTTAACCAGTGTATTATTTTTATAAAAAGTAATAGTAATTTTTGAGAAAGGAAGAAGGTCAACATCTTTTTCTAATATTTTTAATATTTCCAACAAAATTTTTATAATGCAAAGAAGACAAAAGTAACAAATGCATGATACCTATTCTAATGAGAACGTAACAAGAATAAAATATATTATAAATGACTAAGACAAATGATGCTACTTAATGAATATTGCAAAGCCCTGTGACCATTCTCAAAGATTCAATCCTAAGATTATTCAAAGGTTTAGTAAAAATATCAGCTAGTTGATTTTCTATTAGAAAATGGAGGTAATTTTTTATGCAACAAGGTCACAAATAAAATGATGACGGATGTTGATGTATTTTGTTTGGGAATATTGAACAGGATTGTTAAAAATATTTGTGGCACTGGAAGGCTATTGTAGTAAATAATCATGGTTTCTTGATTAAATCTATAGTCATGCAACTTTTGCTTCATCCTCTTAAGTAGTGTACAACAACTTTTGACTGTTACATATTTGGCTTTAGTAGTTGAAAAAATATATACAATTATGTTTTTTTACTTATCCAAACTCTAAGATTGGTACTTATATAAAAACAGTTATCTGAAGTGCTTTTTTGATCATTAGAACACTCAACCCAATTCACATCTGAATATTCAACTAAATTATGATTAGAGCCATTGAGTACCTAAGACATGTTTAGTTGTTCCATTGACATATTTTATGGTACATTTCACAGCACAAAGATGAACTTCTTTAGGATTGGATTGAAATTTAGCACATACACAGAATCTACAAGCAATGTCTGGGCGACCAAGTACAAAAAACTACCTATCATGCTATGATATAAGGATTGATCAACACTATTTCCTAAAAGATCCAAGTCAGATTTCATGTTAGTTCTCATAGGAGTCTAAGTATATTTCTTGCTATCTAAATCAAATCTGTTCACTAAGTCTTTTGCATAATTAGATTGAGTAATGAAAGTTCCATTGTCAAGTTGTTTGACAATTAGACCTAGTGATGCAAGGAAGGGGAAATAGGAGGGAAGAAGGGGAAGAAATATAATAAGGGATCAGAGGAAGGAGAAATATGGATAATTAGAGAAGGAAAGACAATTGTAGTTTTCAATATTAATTTAATTTTATATTGAGTTACGCTACTCCTAAATTAATTAGAATACAAATATAATTTTCTAATTAACAATTTTAAATAAGAAAATAATAAATTAATATATAATATTTCTAAAATATTATGGGGCTACCAATATACATAGTTGCTCCCATTGAAATAGGAAGCAAATGAAAAAATTGGTTCAGCATCATTTAGACAAGTGGGTCATAGATCGGGGTCAGTTTTTGATACCTATAAGACACAGTTTAGACTAACAAACACCTATTAGGGGCTACCAATACACATAGTTGCACCTATTGAAATAGGAAGGAATTGAAAAAATTGGTTCGACATCATTTAGACAAGTGGATCCGGGATCGGGGTTTGTCTGTGATACCTAAAAGACACAGTCTAGACTAACAAACACCTATTGGGGGCCGAATAGGTGCCTTTTAATGAAATTACACATAATAAATAATTAAATATAAATTAGGTACATGTAAATTATTTGCAGTTTAGATAATAGTAAACATATAATCGTCAATAAAAATTAAATAAATAAAATATGATGAATATAAAATTTTGGTGACGAATGGAAACTCGTAATAAGGTATCACAAAAAACACTTTGGGCTATTAATTACAAACTAAAAAGATTCACTATGATAAAAATAGTCAATTTATAGTTCGAACTCCAAACGTACTATCGTGCCAACTGATTATGGACTAGTGACCATCTAATGCCATCCTTAGATATGCATTACAGCAGCTATCTTGGCATTCTTGATTTCTCCAAATGAATCTACCATATTGGATGTCTTCACAAAATTTCATAGAATATGGAGTTTGCTATCTTCTAACAGACTTGATTCTCCACAAAAGTCAAAGATGCAATTTGAGGTTGAAATAAAACTAAGCCTCGACCTTTCAAATAGGATACAAGCTTTCTGTGCTAGATGAATGTAAGAGTTAAATTCTTCAAGAATTCTTCCAATCTTTATAAACTCGTTCTTTCTAAACTATTCAGATTCCTCTCTTTCTATTTGTAGTGAGTGACCAATAACTGATTTTAAACTCCAGTCAAGACAGATCAACTTTTTGAAGTAGTGAAAAGAAATAGTGCCTTGTTTAGATGCCAAACTCGTGGCTAACCTGTGGTCCCTTTTGTAACTTCATCGCTCAAGCTTTCAGCATGCATGCCACCTGTCGATTCTTACTGGCAGTGAAATAAACCCCGTTAGATTAAGCGCCTAACTTGCAAGCCACCTGCAGAATATTACTGGAAGAGAAGCAATCTCCTCTAGTTTTAGCACTTAGCTTGCGATCCACTTGTAGAATCTCTCTAGAATTGGATTGACTCTCTGTGGCTTGAACTGCTTGCTCATGATCCTCTTGCATAATGACTCTGGAATTGGATTGACATCCCATTGCTTTAGTTCCAGCTTGCAGCCCACTTGCTCTTTGAATTTGGAACTTTGACAAACTACCTCATGGCAAATTTGCATGGTGAATCTGGAATCGAAACAATTTATGCAGCATACATGGTCCCTCTTTCTTGACATCTACTGCTCATTTCTTAACATTGAATTGAGAAGTTGAAAAAATATAGTGTCGTGGAATATGTCAATGAATGAAAATCCAATGGTCCAATTCTGCTTAAACATCCTTCCAATCAAGTTGCTAGTTCTATATTTAATTATGTGTTCCTTAAATATTTTTTCTCTGAGTTTGTTCCACTCTTCCACGGAAACAAATTACATTGAGAAAAACTCTGTGGCCAGAAGTAGACATCGTGTATACCTGAAAAACCTATGCCCATGATATTTGTTCCAAATAGAAGTTTTACGTCCAGCCACTTTCACCTAACAACAGCAAACATTGCACATCTTAGCAGGGTTTTACCTCTCTCTCTCTCTCTCTTTTTTCACTTTCCCCAAATCACTAATTTAAGTGAAAAAACGAGCTTTCCACATTAAATGTAAACATATATTGTTCACAAAAATGATGTTTTAAGATCCAGATATTCCAAGCAATAGAATGGTTTATGAATAATTGCTCATGATTGTAATAACAAAAAAGGCTCATGATTGTCCTAAATTCCTACTTCATCAGAAATCAAACAGACATTTAAATGTAAACATCCCATGATGAGCTTTAGCGTAATTTTGTTTTTTCCCCTTCTGTCAACCAGGGATCAAGCAAATGCCTTGAACCGTCTCGAATTTCAGCCTGCCATTTGTTAAATAAAGGAAAAAGGGAAGGATTAAAACTTTGAACTAGATGAAGATAAAATTGTTTAACCACAAAAAGCTTTGGAAGTATAACAAAGCTGAACCTCTTTTTTGTCCCCACCAAGGAAGTAGGAACAAAGGGAATGAACAATGCAGAATAGTGATGAAGCCATCTGGACCATATCTCCTGGATTCAAAATTGTAAAAGACCAAAATGTCCTAATAAGGGAACACTTAATTTCAAGTATGATTAGTAGTAATAGGTGCATTGCATGATGTTAACAAGCAATAAGGCCCGGAAATCATGAAGAGAAGTTTTATATAATAATGAACATGGGAAGCAATCCCAAAAAACTTCATCTATCAGTTAATCACATATTTTCTCTGCTTCTTATGTAATTCAGCTTGTCGCTCCTTGCAGATCTCCTTTACCATATCGGTTTCCCATGCATGTGGTAGTTGGCAGACCAATTGAAGTAATGAAAAATCCACAACCCACAATGGATGAGGTGTGTATTCTTTTACCGTGTCGAAGCAGCTCATGTGTATGATTCTTGAACTGTGGACTAGATATAAGAAACTCTTGAGTGGATTTGGCTTGATTTCCTGCTGGGTGAGTCTATGTATTACTCTTTATTTTTACAAATTGATCTCTCGAGTCATAGTTGTATACTCTGGCATTTTGTTCCAATCTCGATGTCCCGCTAAAAGAGTTCAAAGTAGTATGTTAGTCGCAAAAGAGCTATCATTGATAAAACGTCTTTGCAATGCTTTGATAATTAGGGAAGAGACAGTAGAAGAAAGCATTCACTAGGTTCTCTCCTTTCTAATAGAAAAGGGAAATGGGAATTTGAAAAGGAAGTGGGCTGAGAATGTCTTCTGAACTACAAGAATTGCCTCTCTGCATTACATTGATACTCTCCCTTGACATCCTATAATGTAGGAAGCCTTACATATTGGACTACAAATTGTCAATTTGTCAGATCTACTTTTTGTCAGAAAATGCTTGGGCTAGAAATCAGAATGCCATTATATATATATATTTCCAGCTGAACTCACGGAAAGCCTATTGAAAAGAAAGAAAAATCCTTTCTGAATCTCTCTATCCTATATCTTATGATGCACCTCTAATCTTAGATGTTTCTCTCCTCATTTTGTAGGGTTCTTTTTCTGTAATCATAAATTGGCCATCTTGTTTTTCTTCAATTCTCTCTCTCTCTCTCTCTCGCGTGCGTTTTGTTTTTCATGAAGCTTTGGCTTCCGACCACCTGATTTTTGAGAAGTTTGCGGTCAATTTCTATAAAAATAAGAGAAATGAAAGAAGGGATGCAACTTTGTAGGGCTAGGGGTATA
>JAODPA010154667.1:0-40911 GCA_025585075.1 Nepenthes mirabilis
TATATATTCTATTGTGAGTACAAGGTGGCTCGTTGCTCCCTTCTACCTAAAGTGGCCTTGTGATTCTGGAGGCCGGAGTGTTTTTGCTCACTTTGGACGGAGTGACATTGTTGATTATCCGGAATACCTTTGTCCACTTAAATGGCGGAGTGGCCTTGTTTCACTTTAAGGCTGGAGCGGCCTTGTGTGTTGCATGGACGGAGTTGAATTGAGATTGCCACTCTCGTCTTGTAGTTCAATTGCCGTTTTCGGAGTGCGATTCAAATGCTGAGTTGGTTTAGGGGACTCCCTGATTCTATGTTTCTTTTTCCAAGTCGTCAAAACACTTGATAAAGAACATAGCTGATTGTACATTTTATTTAAATTTGAATACAATTAATTACTTAACAAAAAAAAAAAAGGAGAGGCTACTTCTTGTGGCAGCAGTGCCATCCAGTTTGTGTATTGCCATATTGCTAAGAGTGTAGAGAGGTAGAAGCTCTCTCTTCTCTCTTCGATTTCAAATTTGAACTCCCTCCTGTCGCCGGTTAGGCTCTGGCTGCGTCGCCGCCGGCCATGGCCGGCCTCTTGGGGGATCCCCATGTTCCGCTCTCGGACCCTGTTTGCCCCGGTCTGTTTAATTGAGGGCCGAGCTGCTGAATTTTAGAGAGAAGTTCTCCTCCTTCTCTCTAACCTTTGAATTTCAAAATTTGAAATTCGATTCTGCGTCCTCCTTTGACGCTCCTCCCGTGGCCGGGCGGCGCCGGGGCTGGCCTTGGCCGGTCTCCTAGGTGCTCTGCCCGGCCGCTTGCCGCCTTCCGAACCCAGGCATCTTCCTTCCGGAACTCTGCTCTGGATTCATCGGGGTCCTCTGTGGTTTCGTCTTCGGTGAAGCCCTCGATTTTCGCTGATTTAGCCAAGCCCTCTGAGGTCCTCTGTGGTCCTCTGTGGTTTCCCTGACGAAGATCCCTAGACTCGTTTGGGGCTTCAGATGCCAAGACCTCGTCTGATGCGTCTTGCTCCGTTTGGATCTCTACTTCTGTCTGAGACTCTTCTCAGGCTTTGGTATCTCCTTCATCCCTCGATTGATTAAGGCTTCTTGCATCTGGAATTGCCTTGGCTTCTTTGCTATGGCTCAGTGACCGAGTGCCCTGTCTCAGGGTTCATTAAATTTGCTTCGACTTTGGTGCTTCTGGTCTAAGCTGCGTCCCTTGAATTTGGGAGCAGATGGCCAAAGCTTATGTGCTGCTTGCTGGGATTGACGCTGACGAATGCCCTGAGCCTGGTTCTGGAGCCTCTCTGCTTGGTGGTTCCTTCCGGTAAGTTGGGTTGGGGGGAGCCTGGTTTGCTTTTGGCTGGAACTAAAGGCTGGAGTGTTATAAGAACTGGGTGTGGCTTGTTTGGACGCTGAAATGCCTTGCTGGCAGATTTTGAGAATGCGGTTCGCTGCATTGCTCGTTCTGCAATGCTTGCTCAGATTTTGAGAATGCCCTGATGCAACAGATTTGCTGTTATGGGCGGCTGTTGGGTCAGTTTTTGCTGACTCTTTGGTGGCTGTTGTAATGGTTTTCTCTATGCTTATTGAATCTGGTTCAAGGTAACCGGGTAAGGCTTGTCGTTGAGGTTGATTGGCCTTTTCTTGTTGAGTATTGCGACGCTGGAGATGCTTTCTGGAGAGTTGTGGAGGTTACTTCACTTCTGTTAGTGTGGTTGGTCTCTGCTGGGCTCATCAGTTTGCTGAGTCCATGTTTTGCTCGCTGCTCAATTAGATGCTGCTGGTGTTGGGTTTTGGTGGCTGCTCTGAGGGCTGATTCTCTTGGGCATTTCACTTGCTGCTTTGGCAAGCTGAAGAAAGTTTGATGCTGTTGCGCTGCTGTGGTCCAGCATTGTTTGCTGGTGCGGTGATGGTTCTGCTCCTGAGAATCTGGATTGTGTTCCAGCAGTTGTCTGGTGTTGGATAGCAGTAGCTGTGGTTACTGGAAACTTCAGGCTCCTCTGCTGAATGTGGGATTGCTGGAATTAAGTTTTGTTGCCTTGGATTGGCATGTTTTTCTTTTGATTAAGAACCGCTTTACTGATGTTAGAGTGGTTTTTTTTAGTGTTGTATGAATACCAGCAGTTTTGTCTTATAGTTGGTTTCATCCGTTGTATCGAAGTGCTCGAGGCATGCCCTAGAGTCTATGGTTTATCCCCAAGTCGGAATAACACTTGGGGATAAATCATTAATTGTAAATTTTTTCTCCCATTAATCCAAATCACTTACCAAAAAAAAAAAAAAAAAAGGTTCTGCTCCTGAGTTGCTGATCTTGTTTTCTGCTGAGGCCTACGTGGATCTGAAGCTTTGGACGGATTGGCTGCTTGTTTAGGTTGTGGTTGGTTTAACTCACAGATGGTGATGGTCAGCCCTCTGTTTAGTTTGGTTTGCAGTAGTTGTAGCTGCTGCATTGTTGGATTTTTGGCGGGTGATCCACTTCTATCGATCATAGCTGAATTCCTGATGTTCTGGCAGTTGCTGCCATTGGGAATTACCCCGTTGTGGATTCAGCATTTTTACTGTTGATGCTGAAGATCTGACTGCTGCAGGGGTTTGGATGCTGGTTTCAACGTTGCTGTTGGTTTTCTGCATTTGGTGTGGGTGAACTGTGGGTGAACTGTGCCCCATCTGCTGAAATGCTGAAACTGTGGCTGATGCTATTCTGAATTTTGTTTCAGTGCTGGTGTATCAGATTTTGCTATGGTGCTCCTACAATGTTGATGATTGTGTGTCTGATTACGTGTATTTTGCAGAATACAATTGTTGTCTTTCTGTTGAATGTTGTCCTCTTAGAGGCTTTTTTGGTATAATCTGTTGTACCGTTTGCTCGGGGTATGCCCTAGCTTACTATGTTTTATTTCCTCGTCAAAATACTTGGAGATAAAATATAGATTTTATAAATTTTTTCTCCCTATAATCCAAAATACTTACTTACCAAAAAAAAAGCCTCGGTCTTCCTATTCCTTCTCTCCCTATACTGTCAGCGACGGAGCAGTATGGCGTGAGAGACTTTCCGCCTTTACTCGATAACTCTCTAGCCTCCCCTAATGGCCCTGATGCCGGCTTCTTATCGAAGGTCAGGGCCTTGGATGCCGGCAACTGTACCCCATCGGCGCCGGCTTCCCCATCCCCCCCCCCCATGTTGATGGTTCTGATACTCTCTGTTGTGGCTCGACGCGTACGGGTTTTGAGGAAAATTGCTCTTCTGTATCGCCTGCAAAGTCTGTTGCGGCCAAGGTATCTTCTAAAACCGCTCTTGCTAATGGCTCATCTTTGAAGCCTGAATCTGTCCATATTACCCCAAAAACCTGGGCTCAAGTCGCCGTGGACAAGGGTTTCCGTTCTTTTGCCTCTCTTAAATTTTTTCCTCCCAGTTTAGAGTCTGACTTCGATAGCCCGCTCTCACCTCCTGCTGAGGTTGTGCAGCAGTGCTCCGAAGTTTGGGGCTCTACTTTGGTGGGTTTTTTCCTTGAAAAATCTCCACACTTTTCGGCAGTCAATGGCATCGCCAGAAGACTTTGGGCACGATTTGGGATACGTCAAGTTGCTGTCAATGGAAATGGACTTTATTTCTTTCAATTTGACTCCACGTCTCAATTGGAGGATTGCTTGGCCAGAGGTCCCTGGGCCTTCAAAAAACTCCCTATCTTCCTCACGAGATGGTCACCGGGATTGAGCCTAGACCTTGAATCTCTCATGTCGTTCCCTGTGTGGATTTTGTTGACTAATGTTCCAATTGAATTCTGGACTCCTTTGGGGTTAAGTTGGATTGCCAGTAGGATTGGCAAACAAATCTTGTGTGATCCCCATACTGCCTCTATGGATCGGGTGCATGTGGCCAGATTATGCGTTGAGATGAAAAAAGGTGACCCTCGACCAACAAAAATTAGGCTTCTGTCGAATGCTGGTGCATCTTCCAGGGTGGTTGAGGTGGATATTGCTTATCACTCTAAGCCGGCTTATTCTCCAAGCAGAATGAAGAGGCCTTCAGCTCTGCCTAAGGCCACGATTCCTGTTGTTGCTGGGGGTGGGTGTTCTGCACATCCCATAAAACCCCACTCTGTTCAGGCTTTGCCTGCGGAATGTGTTGAACCTGCATTTCCTGATGCGGTGTTCCCTGGTAGAGTGATCGAATCCTCTTCTGATCGTGGTGAAGTTGCTATGGTTCAGCAAACTTGTTGTCCTGTCATTGATGACTGCTCAGCAATTGGGCTAGTATCTTCGCTGCCTTCCCAATTAGCTGATTCTGCTCCTGCTCAAGCAGCCTATGCTGAATGCTCCACTGTTGGCCTTTCCCTTTGTCCTGTGGAGGCTTGTGATGATGCGCCTTCTAATGCTGGTTGTCCCACTGATCACCAGTTGCGGGATGTGGATGCCTCGTTTGTGAATGATCCTGTTGCTGGTCCCCTTCCTTAGCCGCTTACAATCCCGGATGTGCAGAATCCAGAGCTTATTCATGCTGCTGGTGATCCTGGGGAGAGCTGTGAGGTGGATTCAGCTGTGAGTTGTGACCTCATCTCTGATTCGGTGTTGCCACCAAATTTCCTGCCTGTTCCGGCCCCAGCCTCTGGACTTTCTGATGGGTTGGGTGTGGGAATGGCACTCGCTGTTTTGGGCCCCAATGAAGGCCTTGCTGTTGATGTCGGGGAATCGTCTGAGGAGAAGGAAATGGCTTCCTGTGATGGTTTGGTGGAGAGGCCTTCCTCTGGGATCACGATGGTTTCTCATCCTCCTCTTTGTGAGGCTATTTCGGCTGTTGAAGATCCATGTAACTGCCCATGTGCTGGGGAAGCCCTGGTTCCCTCTGGTGGTGAGGTGTCTGAGTGCCATGAGTTGGGTGGGTCTGGCCCGATGGAGGATGCTCCGGCTTTTGGCTCTTTCCCTGGACCCCTTGCTGACCCGCCTATTCATAATGCTTCGGGTCCAATTACGTTGGTAGATCCTGATTTTACACCCGAATCTATCTCTCGGATCATTCAGAGATACTCCCTGGTTGGCTTTTCAGAAGTACAAGCAGTGCCTAGCAATGTTGACAAGAAGTATGCTCTGGATGGGAGTCTACTGGACACGGATCTGGTCATCGATCAGACCCCTATTCTGGCTTCAGTTGCCAGCAGCTTGGATGAGAATCCTTTATCAATTGAGAAGGATCTGTTGCTTTTGGCTCTCCAGCAGCTCCTGGAATCGGATGGCTCTCGTCATCTCATGAAGGCCACACTTCTTGAGCATAGGATCCTTGTGATGGATTTCCTGAACAAATGCTGGCAGGATGTAAAGGTTTCCTGAACATACCTTTGCAAGATGTAAAGGTTGAGAGCAAACGTATGTTTCTCTCAGCCTTTCCATTGGCAGCGGCAGATAAAGGGTTTCCCCCTGATGCTTACTTGACTGCTTTCCAATTGGTTGTGACGGCTGACTCCTCTCAGGCCCATAGTGCCTCATTCTCTCCCGAGGAAGAAAAGATTGTTTTTGGATTACTGGCTTCCTTGCTGAGAACGACAATGAGTTTTCCGATTATCCAAAATTGTAATCAATTTGAATTTTTGGCTGGTCTTCATGGTAAGGCAATTAGAATCCCGACTAAAGAACCCTGGCTTCAGTCCAAGTCTAGAATTCGGCGTAAAGCTGCTTCCAAGAAAAATCGGATTTCTCCTACATGAAAACATGCAGCTGCTGGGTTGGGTGTGGGTGGTTGAGTTGTTTCCTTTTCAAAGGTATTTTGACGGCTGGAATGGACGTGTGTCATTAAAGCCGGAGTGGCCTTGTGCCTTTCAAAAACTGGTGTCGAGTTTCGCACTTGGAAGCCAGAGTGATATGTTGCTTAAATGCCGGAGTGAATTAAGACCGGTCCTCTAAAAGACCGGTGTGACTTATGGCCGGAGTTGAATTGTGCCTCTGAACTGTGGCGCCTTGAAGGCCGGAATTGCTTTGTGCGTCTTGAAAGCCGGAGTAAAAGAGGCTTGAGGGACAGCGTGGCTTTGTGCCCCTTAAGGCCAAAGTAGCCTTGTGCCCCTTAAGGCCGGAGTGGCATTATGCCTTTTAAAAGCCGAAGCGGCTTTATTGGGCCGAACTGGTGATGCGTTTCAAGTGCGTCCTGAAGGCTGGAATGGACGTGCGTCTCTTGAGGCCGGAGTGGCCTTGTGCTGCTCAAAAATCGGAGTTGTGTTTCGCTCTTGGAAGCCGGAGTGATTTGTCGCTTAAAGGCCGGAGTGAAGCTTTGCATCTGGATTGTTGAATCCGGAGTGCATTTTGCTGGAGTGCAATTTGCCGGTGTTGAAATTTGCCGTAGTGCAATTTACTGTAGTACAATCTGCCGGAGTGCTTTTTTGCCGGAGTGCAATTTGCCGGAGTGAAATTTGCCTGAGTGCAATCTGCAGTAGTGCAATCTGCTGGAGTGCCTTTTTGCCGGTGTGCAATTGCCGGAGTGCATTTTTGCCGGAGTGCAAGATGCCGCAGTGCATTTGTGCCGGAGTGCTGCTGTTTCTTCTGCCCAGTGATAGCCGGTGTGTAATTGAGTTCGCTGTAGAGATGGGTCTGTACTGCGATGAAAGGCAAGCTGCCATTCATTTTTGCTGAGTTGATCTAGTCGACTGATGATGTGTCTGATCATATATTAGATAGATTCCATATTTTGTTGAGCCTGTCGTATGTTGTCCTCCTAGAGGTTTTATGTATTTTTTGATGTACCACTTGCTCGGGGCATGCCCTAGCATTTATGTTTTAACTCCAAGTCAAAACACTTGGAGATAAAAACATAAATTTTGTAATTTTTTCTCCCATTAATCCAAAATACTTACTTACCAAAAAAAAAAAAGCCATCCAGTTTGTGTGAAGGTTCCAAGATTGTTAAACCAAATTTTCTTCTGACAACAGAACACCACACCAGCACCTCCATCAGCTTCAACCGTCCACTACAACTATACAGCATTCGGCCCCCGAGATCAACCTTAGTAATGGGAAATACCATGAAGTAGAGCACCACTTCAGGATAAGAGACCGAAATCAACTTACCCCCCCTTTTTTTTACTAAAACCCTACTGGTTACAGTAGGATTTCAGTCCAAATCTTTTTTTTTCAGATTCGCCTCCAGTCCTATGCTTGATAAATGTCTATCATGCGATTCCTGGTCCTTTGCTAGCAATCCCCTGTTCCTTCAAAAATGGCAATTGGGGATGCCACTAACCAAAGATGTTCATCTAAAATTCCCCATTTGGATTTCCCTATCCAACGTTCCTATGGAATTTTGGACTCCCATTGGATTGGGTTGGATTGCGAGTGTGGTTGGACGGCCTATTCGTTTGGACCCTATGACAGCCATCGGAAATCAGCTGGCTTGCTGCAAGCTAATGATGTTATACCAACTGATTCTCGCCGCTGTTTCCTTGCTGAAGCTTAGCTCGGGGCGTATGTTTTGGCCTCCTCCGAAAACACAACAGAGCCTCAACAGGGAGATGCTCTTAGTGAAGCGGTGTTGTTGTGCATTTTTGTCTGTGATCAAACAAAGGTAAACTGATGGCAAGCTACATGTTGGCGCTGCTAGAATAGTTGACACCCTCCGGCGCTTTTCTTTGCTGCAGTAATGCCCGGGGCATATGATTTGGTCTTTTGTGAAAACACAACAAAGTTTCAGATGAAGTAGCGGGCTGCCAACTATGGAGAGTTATTGCTGAGGCGCTGAAGCATTTAGAGCAGACTGATTCGGAGTGAATATGCTACGACCGATGTGGAGATTCTGGGCCAACGAAAGAGCTCATACCACCCGGAGGCGCAATGTAGCTCTCGCCTAGAGAGAGAAGCTCTAGCTTCTCTCTAAGGTGTGTTTCAACTTCCAAATTGAAATGCGTGTGGTTCTCGGCCGACTATTGTCATCGCCGGCAAGTTTCTTCCCCTTAGGCCTCAATAACTCTCTCCAGATCGTTTCTTTCTTCTTCTCGATTCGCCACTTTGGTTGTGCGCTCAGGTGTGTTTCTCGCTGTGGGTGGTTGTTCTCCGTCCTCTCTTTGGTTTCCATAACTAATCGATGGTGATTCTCGATCGTTTCTTCTACCTCCGTCCATAATGGCCGACTCCTCTTCACTTTATCTGCTTGGCCTGTCAGCTCTTGCATGTTTGGCCTGTTTCTTTGGCTTTCGTCTAGAGAGAGAAGCTTTGGCTTCTCTCTATGTGCATTACAAATTTCACATTTGAAATGCGTTGGCATTCGTTCGGTAAATGTCGTCGCCGGGTAGTATCAACCTCTGAAGGCTTGTTTGCTCTCACTGTCTCTCTTTTCTCTTCTTCTCGGTTCCCCCCTTTGGTAGTGTGCTCAGATGAGTATATCGCTGAGGGTTAGCTGTCATTCAGGTCGATTCTCCCTCTTTCGTCCGTTATGGGTGAATCCACTTCTTTGTATATGCTTGGGTGATAGGCTCTTGCCTGCTGACCCGTTTTCTTCGTCTGACAAAGCTATTCCTGCCTTGGTGCCTGGTGCGCAGGAAGGAGTTGATTGGGGTTTTACAGTTGCTTTCTTCCCATCTGTGTCTTCTCTTTTTCAAACTTCATATCTCAAATTTCAAATATCTAATTTGACATTTGATTTTCTGAGGGTCTCGCCACCGCTGCTTTTGGGGCTGGAGTGGCTGAGTGTCCCTATTTTGGTTCCGATGTGAAAGCTTCGGCTCCGGTTGCTGTCTGGTTGGGTGGTTTGTGGTCAGATCTGGCATGCTCATTTTGTTGCAGGTGCCTAGGTATCCTGCTTTTCTTGATATTTTGATGCTGCCTATGGTTGCCACTCGGATTGCGCAGCTGGCTGTGTTGTTTGGATGTACCCTGGGTCTGATTCCTTGGTGGTCTGAGCTCCTAGCTGGTTTCATTGCCAAGAGGGGGGCAATGTTCTCTTTCTGGTGCTGGCAGTCTGTTGGGGTTGGCGATGATGCTTCCCTATTATTCTGATGGAGTGGCTGGAGATGCTAGAGGGAATCGGGCTTCCTGCTGCTTCATAGGCTGTATGGTGGCTTTTGTAGCTGCAAGCCTTGATGAAGCAACGGGGAGTTTTTACGAATGCCTTCAATGATATCAACCTGCTCCACGGCTTCTGTTGCTGGACTCTTTGTGCTGTTCTTGCTCTTTAGTTTTGGATACTGAAGTCCTCTCACGACTTCTGTGCACATGGATGCTTCTACCTGTGCCGTGGTGCAGTTTTGGTGCAGTTTTCTGATATCCTTATGCCTGTTGTGAGGCTTTGTGTAGTCCTGAAATATCGATAGTAGGCTTCTGGAGCGATCTCTGCTTCTATGTGGCCCGTGGTAATCGGGTTTAATGTTTGATCTCTTGGCTGGGTCCTGGAAGATTACTCTGCTTGTTTCTTTGCTGAGAATTGATAATGCTGTTGGGAAATAGTATTCTTGTGGCTGATTGGTGATCAATCGATTTGATATCTCGTTTTGGTGGCATTCCAGTCTGGTCCTTGCTGTTTTCTTCATTGCTGAGCAGCTAAGCATTGTTAAGCTTTTTGCTGAGGCTGCAGCAGTCCTAAGGCTGATTTTGTTGTTTATATGGTTAAGAGCCATGATGCATCAGATGAGGATCTGTTGAACCTTGCATCTGTTGAGCTTAGCTGCGCATCAGATGAGGATCTGCTGTTGGAAGTGCTGGATGAGGCCATGCTGTTCGAGGTATATGCTGTATGTGGTGCCTGCTGCGATGCTAATGAGCAGATGCCCATGTTGTGGGAGCTGTGTGAATTTCACTGGTGCCAGCTAAATGCAGATTTTTGGCGGTTTGGAATTGAGACCAGTTTGATCTTGCTGACGTGGACTGAAGTTTTGCTCCTCGTCTGATTTACCTCTTGGGGGGGTGCATGCTTTTTTTCGGAATGCGCATTAAGTCTGGATTGGTGGATTATTCTGGCTAGCTTGGAATACCTCCTGGTTAGATGGGAGTTGAATGGTAGTATTTGCCTGGTTCGATAACCTGCTGGTGTGGCTGGTTGGAATACCTCCTGGACTGATGGAAATTAGTCTGGTGTACTGGCATTTGAGCTTTGGTGGATTACTTCCCTCTCTCACTACCGGTTTGGGCAACCTGCTCCAATCGCTTACGTGGACAATTCGGTGATGGTTCGTTCCTTTGCCGGGCTTGGTGATGCGTTTGGGTTGGGCTCATGCTGACGTGGCCCAGTCTACTAAAATTGCTGGTTTGCCGGTGAATGAGCCGCTCTTGGAAGCTGCTGCTGACTGGCTATTAGAGCCTTGCTGATGTTGGTGATCATCATTTCTTGTTGTTGATGGCTATTCTGCCTGTTTCGTGCTGTTACTGAAGTAGTAGGTAAGCTTCATAAATCATGGAAAAGCTGGAGTGGACTTTGGTCTGGTATGCTGGCATGTGGCATTCCAGTTCCTTCTCTCTCTAGTTCCGGTCTGGGCAACCTGCTCCACTCGATGACGTGGACAATTCGGTCGCTTTGTACTCTTGAGGCTGTGTACTGCCAGCTTGGTTCTTTTCCTAGGTTGGTCACGACTGGGTTGGTGCCTGGTTGACGTGGCCAGTATGCCATTAGTGCCGGTTTCCCATTTGCTATATTTGCCCGGTTACCCATCTGTCGTGGCCAGCAAGGCCTTGGCTGTTGGCTGGTGGCTTTCCGCCCGTTTGGCGTAAATTGTCGGTATGGCATGCTGTTCGGTTATCATAAGTTTTGCGTTGCAACAGTAGCGAATTCAAAATCTGGAGAGAGAAACTCTCTCTTCTCTCTAGGTTTTCAAATTCGAATCTGCCGCTCTCCCGACTCTGGTGGTGGCGGCGTCGGCCATGGCCGGCCTCCTGGTTGTCCCTCCGAGCCCTCTCCAAGCCTCGGATCCTCTCTCGCCGCCCTTTTCTCCCGATGAGCTAATTGTCTCGTCCCCGTCGAAGGAGCCTTCTCTGCAAATGGATGTTCTCCTAAGTGACCCGTCGCATTTAGATTTAGCCAAATGCCCCCTGCAGTCGCCGGCTGGCTCTTCTCTCCCACCTTCTGCTGGTGTCTTCGACCAGTGTAGGAGCCTGCTGCGCTCGGGTCCCTTGGATGTCCTGGGGGTTGTGTCTTCGGCTGAGGATGCGCCATTTGTGCGCCATCTGGGGGTTGTGTCTTTCTTGGCCGGTTACGCTTGCTTCGTGATCTGTTGGCCGATTTCAAGTCTTGGAATTATGGCCGTTTGGGCTCTGCTAACGTGGCCGGTAGTCTGGGTTGGGTAAGTTCCATTATTGCTGGTCGATCTTGTTCTTGCTGACGTGGCTTGCTAGGCCGTTCCGGTTTTGCTTCATGGCCTGCTGTCTTGGTGGGTTATGCTTCTCTCTGCTGGCTATTTTGTTCCTCCTGTTGTGTTTGAAAAAAAAAAATCTTTTGTGGGGGTGCCATGTTGGCCGGTTTCAAATTTTGGTTCCATGCCCTTTGGGCTCTACTGTCTTGGGCAGTAGTCTGGGATGGATTAGCCCCTTTTTATGGACTGATCTTGAGCTTGCTGACGTGGATTCCCCAAAAAAAAAAACCCTTTTGTGGGAGAGCTGTGTGTCTTTTTTGGCCGGTTTCATTACTGGATTCTTCTGAAGTCAAGGCCGATTTCGTTCTTGCTGTTGCGGATTTGCTGACGTGGATGTGCTGACCTTCCTGACATGGCATATATTTGAGGCCGGGTTGGCTTGCTGGCGTGGATTGTCATCTCCTGTTATCAGCCCGTGTGTAGGTATTCTGGATTCTTTTGAAGTTAAGACCGATTTCGTTTTTGCTGTTGCGGATTTGCTGACGTGGCCAAGTTCGCCTTCCTGACGCGGCTTAGCTGGCGTAGCGTCCTACCTGTACAGTAATGCTGGCAGTTCTACGGGTTCGGATTGGCTGACTTGGACCTTTGTCCTACTATTGCCGTTTTTGATTGCGACAATTGCTGTTTGCCTATGCCTGATCTGACTTACGGTGGATGCCGGCTTGGTTTGCGGCTAGATGGATCGACTGACGTGGCTTCTTTTGCCGGTTTGGTTTTAAGGTGTTGGAATACGTACTTCAACTGTCGATTGGCAATGTGGGATTGGTATGCTGATCAGGCTCGATCGCCGTCTTGCTGGAGGCTGGCTTGGCTTTGCTGACTAGGCATATCAAGTGCCGATTAGGATGTGAGGTTGCCGCTCTCGACATGCACTTCAATTGCCGTTTTCACCGTGCGTTTCAAGTGCCGTGTGGTTTTGCATCTCTATCGCCTCGATTTTGTAATCTTTTTTTAATGACTTTCGTCATGGTTTAAGAGTCTCATTGTTTCTATGTTTCTTTTCCTAAGTCGGCAAAACACTTGGTAAAGAATATAATTGATTTGTACATTTTATTTAAATTTTAATGCAATTAATTACTTATAAAAAAAAAAGAGGACGTGCCATCTGATCTTGCTGAAGAACAGGCTCTCCCGAACAGTATTGCTAAGGAGCTTCAGGTTAGCTTTGCCCCTACCGTTGTTTCGCCTATTAAATCTGGGCATTTTCAGACCACTACTACCTCCTGGTCTAGAGTAGTGCAGGGCAAGAGCTTCAGCTCGTTAGCTCCTCTTAAATATTTTCCTCCCCTGTCTTCCGATGGAGCCGACTCCCCTATTTCTCCTCCTGCTGAGGTTCTCCAGCAGTGTCAAGCCGTTTGGGGTTCCACTTTGGTCGGTTATTTCTACGGGAAACCACTTCATTTCCTGGCAGTGAATTCCATTGCTCAGAGAATATGGGCAAAATTCAAGCTCAATCATGTTGCTGCTAATGATAAAGGGTTCTTCTTCTTCCGTTTTGATTCTGATGCCCAGCTGGATGCCTGCTTGGCTCTCGGTCCCTGGGCCTTCAGAAGGAAACCCATTTTCCTCAAGAGATGGTCCCCGGGTATGGCCTTGAATCAAGAATCGCATATGTCTTTCCCTGTTTGGATCCGCTTGGTCAATGTTCCAATTAAATATTAGACCCCGTTAGGTTTAGGTTGGATTGCCAGTAGGGTTGGTCGACCAATCCATCTTGATCCTCACACAGCTAGGATGGATCATGTGCATACTACTCGAATCTGTGTCGAAGTGGGTAGGGATGACCCTCTCCCTGAGAAAATTCGATTAATATCAGGCGATGAATTGTCACCAATGATTGTCGAGGTTGAGATTGTCTATCATTGGAAGCCGACTCGCAGTATGTCTGGTTGTGATGCCAACAAGAACAGTCCTAACCGGGCTGACAGTGGTTTGAAGGCAAAGCAATTTATTAACCTATCACCGAGTGTTGTAGGGGTTGAGAGTGGGACTCCCCCCCCCGGTTGGGCTGCTACTCAGTGATCCTCTTATAGCCATTTGCCCTGTTTCATCAGGGGATTTGATCTAGAATGAGGGCTCCGTATCTGATAATGAGCTGTCCCTTGATATTCTTGGTGAGCCTATTTGCTGTGACCCTGCTCAAGCTCCCAGTTAAGGGGCTCCTGTCCACCAAGCATTGGTTTCTGATACAGTTTTGAGTGATATCTCCCCTGGCTTGGCTCGGGATTCAGTATTGTCTCAGCCTGGTGTTGAAGTGACCGCTTGCACCGCTGGCCATACTCCCAGATCCCCTCCTGCCCCTGCTGGACGTGGTGGTTGTGCCTCGAGTGTTGGGTGTTCTGACCTAGTCCCTCCTCCACATAGACCAGCCCTTTTAGAAAATCATCAGGTACTGAATACCTTGATCGCGGACCTTGATTCCACTCCTGAATCAATTGCTAGGCTTTCTTGCAAGTATAGCCTTGACCAGGCTGGTAGTGCTGAGAAGGTTCTGGGTGATACTGTGCGTGGTAGTGTCCAAGGGTCCCTTGAATGCTACCCTACTGTTGATTATACCCAGTCCCATGAGGTTTCGGCTGCAGATGTGGATCGTTCCGATCCGTTGTTCCGTGCCATCCAGATGTTGACTGAGGTAGAAGCTCTTAGGCCTTCTCTAAATGCCCTCGCCCCGGATCACAGATATGTGGTGTTACTCTTTTTAGATAACCGCTGGTGTAATATATCAGATCAGATGAGGGAATAGTTTAAATCATCCTTTTCACGTGATGGGGAATATCTTCTCAGCTCTGTGGATGCTCCTCTTGAAGCCCTCAGATGGTCAGTGCTTGCACATCCTCACATTGATTCTCTATCTCCGGACGAGAAGCAGATTATTTTTGATTTTCTTAGTTCTTTTCTTTTTTTTGGTAAGTAAGATGAGATTAAATTAAATAAAATTTATAGAACGATGTTCTACATCCAAGTGCTTTGCCAACTTAGAGGTGGAACAACACGCTAGGGCATACCCCGAGCACTACCATAGACCAATTCATGAAAACGTTCAAAAAAAAGAATATCAATTCTCATCTAGGTTACGAAAAACTAAACCGTCGCAGATCTCTTGAGCTGAATCTTAGTTCTTTTCTGAACCTGCTTTCGAACTCCCCAATCGATCAATTCTGCAATTTGGACGATTTAGTGGCGAGACTCCAAGGTTTCCGTTCTCAAAACATGGAAGGGAGTCGTGAGCCAGAGGTGCTTCATAATCACGTCCATTCTGTGCAAAATGGTGACTGGAGCCAAGCCAAATCAAGGAGGAAGAGGAAAAAAGCCTCTAAGATCTCTCATGGCTATCCAAGCACTCGATGATTTTCCTTGTTGATGCTGGCAGAGTCCCTTTGGTCTGCTGTTGACTATACTGTCCTAACATTGATTTTGCTGATGCTGGTTTTGCTGGCAGTGTTACTCGAAGGGTGCATTATCTCTCTTGGCAGAGAAAGTTGGATTTTGTATCATCATTCTAGGTCAGCTCTGCGCTTTCAGGTGGCTGGAGCCAAGGCTACTGGTGTAGGCTTTCATCTTTGCTTTTTTTTTTTTTTGGTAAGTAATTAATTGCATTAAAATTTAAATAAATTGTACAAACAGCTATATTTTTTACCAAGTATTTTACCGACTTGGGAGAAGAAACATAGAAAGAGGGATTCCCCTAAAACATGACACAGAAGTCATAAATAAAAGATTACACAATTGGAATCTGTATACTAACTGCCAGTAGTACTGAATAGGAGGACTCTATATCAGAAAGTCCACGACAGGGGCAAAGAGGAGCATCAATCACTCCGGCAAGCAAGGAACGCAAGCCACTCCATCCATCCATTTAGTGTACAAAGGGACTCCGAAAATGTTCGCAAAGAGGTCACTCCGAAATTTAGTACTCCGGATAAAAGTCATCCGGCTTCAAGAGCTCCAGAAAAAGGAAGCACTCTGTCCTTAAGGCTTCGGATAAGAGCAAAACGCCACTCCGTCCTTCCTTTTAGTGAAACAAGAGGACTCCAGAAATGTTCGCAAGGTAGTCACTCCAGCTTTTAGAACTTCGGATAAAGGTGATCCGGCTTTAAGAGCTCCGGATAATAGGAAGCACTCCGTCCTTAAGGGCTCCGGATAGAGCACTCAGGCTTAATAGCTCCGTAAAGGAGTGATCCAGCTTATGGCCACACGGGATAAATGCACTCCGGCTTAAGGAGCACTTTTTTTTTTTTTTTGGTAAGCAAGGAGCATTGGATTTTCAGACGCAAAAGCACTCCATTTTTTTTTATCACCGGAGAAAGGGACAAAAAAAACACCGAAAAAGGAATAATAGAAGTTCGGCCTATTGGAGCTCCGGAAAACATCAAAGCATTTGGCACACCGGATACAAGGAAGCGCTCCGGCCGTTAGAGTTCCGGGTAAAAGCACTCCGGCCTTAGGAGCTCCGGATAAAAGAGAGCCAGCAATTAGGACAATAGAAACGACAAACGGGAAAAGGATAAATGCACTCCGGTTTTAAGAGAACCGGAAGCAACAAGTGCAAGGTCACTCCGTCCATGGAGCAAGCAGTAAACTCCTCTGTTTTTTTTGAAGAAGAAGAAGGAAGCGCTCCGGCCTTAGGAGCTCCGGATAAGGGCACTCCGGCCATGAGAGCACTGGATAAAAGCGCTCCGGCCAATTATGGTGCCAGGAGCAACATAAGCAAATGCACTCCGGAAGTGACGATTGATTCACTCCGGCATTAGGGGCTCCGGAATCATCCATTGCTAGATTACTCAGTCCTAGGAACGATTTTTTTGTTCATCCTTGCTGGTGATGCACAATAGTTGGGTCCCTGCTGAGGTGGAATAGGTTGCGAATTTTTCTTCCTGGTAGTTGGGGCTGGTCTTGGACTTGGTTTGGCTTGATTCCGATTTTGGAACGAGGGTACCTATTTTGCTCTAAATGGGCCCTCACTCATGCTTCTTGATGATTGGTTTCAATAATCTGTTTGCTGGACTCCAGCAAATGCTGACATTTGATCCTGCTGCAGTAGGCCAGTAATATGGCTTGTTATGCTGCTCTTGTCGATAACAGTAAAGATGCTGTTGTTGGTTTGGTGCTATTGGGTCATGGTTGCTGACTTCATCTTGGATGTTTCCTTCTGCTGGACTGTGCTGCCTCTGCTGAAGAATTATGCAACCTCAATTTTGTTGCTGCCTTTGCTAGGGGTGGAAAATGGCCTGCCATGCTGATGAATTATGCTGCAGAATTGCTGGCTATGATTTTCGATGGCAAGCTATTCCTGGAGTACCGATGTACTCGATGTGAGGGTGCTGGGTTTCCTGGCTGTTGGTAGTAGGCTCCCTTGTTGTGATGTGAAGCATGGTTTATGCATGCGCCTGTTTTCCTTCTACTGGAATGTGTTGTGTTGGTTTAGTTTGTTTGCCAATTGATATGCTGATATGTGCCAGCCTAAACAGGGGTACCTGACCCTTTGTTTGGACGCTGTTGATTGTTGCTCTCCTGGAGGACCCCTTTTTTTTGTGTCATATTTTCTTTGGTGTCTTTTGATGTACCAATATGCTCGAGGTATGCCCTAGCATTTTTTTTTTGTGTCCTTTCTCCTTTGAGATTTGGGACAATCTGTGTCTTCAGGCTAGGATTACCTGGCCATACCAGGAATGGAAGAGAAATATTAAGTGGATTTCCTGTAGTTGGAAAAGCAAGAATACCAAGTCACTATCTTTTAGGCTCACTCTTGCTGCTGCAGTTTATTTCATATGGCAAGAACGAAATCGAAGAATCTTTGACGATGCCAGTGGAAGGACCCCTACTCATATTGCTAATCTCATAATAGAAGCCGTTCGGAGGAAATTAGAAGTCAATATCAAGGGTTATAATTGCTGCACCAGGAACGTAATTGCGCAATGGAGCTTATCGTTAAATGCTGCGGATTGAAAAGCTGGGTTTTGACCTGTTCCTGACATGGAAAGTGCCAAAGTGGACTAGAGAGTGCCGTTTTGGACGGAGTGCATTTTATCAAAATAGACGGAGTGACTCATTAAAAGACGGAATGCCTCTTAAAAGACGAAGCCTTCTTAAAAGCCAAAGTGCTATTACCTCAAATGGCCGGAGTCCTTTGGACGGAGTGCTTTTTCTTTGAAAAGACGGAGGGCTTCTTTAAAAGACGGAGTGCTTATTAAAAGACAGAGTCCTCCTTAAATGACGGAGTGTTTTTTCCTCAAAAGGCCGGAGTCCTCTGGACGAAGTGCTTTTTCTTAAGAAAAGACGGAGCGCTTCTTTAATAGGCGGAGCTTTTTTATTATGCAGGCTGAGTTCTATTCATATTTTGTCGTTTATTTGAACGTTGCGCCGGAGTGGACTTGATGTGTTCAGGTCGGAGTAAATTGTGAGTGTATGGCTATGAGGCTGGAGCTGGCTTTGGTGGAGTGGCTTGTGTATTTTGAGGCCGGAGTGCCTTAAGTATAAATTGGACGGTGTAGCTATCAAAGAGGCCGGACTACATTTTGTATTCCTTATGGACGGAGTGGCCATAGTATGGTCAGGCCGGAGTTAATTTGTGAGAGCATGCTTATGACGACGGAGTTGGCCTTGCCAAAGCAAAAATTGTGAGTACAAGGTGATTAGGACCGGAGTGTGTTGGTTCCGAAGTGACTTGATGAAGCCGATGTGGTGATTATCCGAAGTAGCGAGATGATGCTGAAGTGGTGATGATCCAGAGTAGTATGGTGATATCAATGTTGGGATTTTGTCGATTTTGTTGAACATTGTCCTCATGGAGGACCCTATGTTGTGTGTCTTTTCTTTGTGTGTGTATTTTGATGTACAAACTGCTCGGGGTATGTCCTAACGTTTTATGCATTAACTCCAAGTCAAAATACTTGGAATTAATGCATAGGATGTATAATTTTTCTCCCTTTAATCCAAAATACTTACTTACCAAAAAAAAAAAAGATTGTGTAATTTTTTCTTCCTTTAATCCAAATTACTTGCTTACCAAAAAAAAAAAGGCATGCTGTTCGGTTTTCGCCCGGTTTGCTTTTCTCCCCTCTCATGCTCCCTGTCTGGATGCGGGTTTGGCTGATGTGGCCGATTTGGCACTGCTAGGCACTCCAGTTTCTAACTCGTTCCCGGTTTGAGATGTCCGGTCTACGCCTAGCACGTTTGATACTGTAGGTTGTGTACGTAGCCTCTGCCGCCGTTAGAAGGCTATGTTAGTGTCTGGTTTTTGGAAGATTAAGATCTATGATGATCTGATGAATTTTTTGGTTATTTTTTTTTATTTTTTTTATTTTTTCATGGCGTGGGTCTTGGCCTCAGATCAAGACGTTCATGTATTTTGGGGTACTCCCCTTGATCTTTACTTCTTTTTTTTTGTAAGTAAGTAATTTGGATTAAAGGGAGAAAAAATTTACATAAACAATGCTTTCCTCCAAGTATTTTGACTAGGAGAAAAAGTATTAAATGTTTGGGCATACCCCGAGCAACTTGGTACAATAGATGACCCAGAGAAAAGTATAAAGCAAAACATTCCTCTAGGAAGACAACATTTATCAGCATCAACAAAATACTACCTAATGTTGACACAAACATACGAGGGGTCGGGAACTCCTAATTAGGCTGACGCAGATCAGCATATCAGGTGGTAGCATACTAGTCCAACACAGCACATTCCAACTGAACAGCATGCCACAGAAACTCTTCACCATGGCAGAGCCATATTCCACATCTAGCAAGCATCAACTTATACCAGTCAGAACATCACCAGCCAAAATGAAGAAGCCAAATCCATGCAGATCAGAATAGGCACACTAACTCTGATATACAGCTTCAGCAATACAACCACCATCGCAGCTTCGAACTCCTCAGCCACACCACCGCAGGATGGTCTTTCAAACCAGTTACTGCATCAAACAATCAGCAGAAGGACATGCAGCAGCACTCCAAGCAGTTGAACCCATAACTCAGGCAACCAAAAGCAGCAGCAACCGCAAATTGATAACTCTAGCAATGATGATCCAGCAATGGAAAGATTATTAACGCTCCAGCAAAGGGAAGCAAATCTGCCAAGCCAGGTCCCAGCACATGAGGCTCCAAAGAGTCTGTCTCCCCTCCAGAACGTGCTCAAAAAATAGGGGCAGGCCAACCGGTCGCATAACAGGAAAACACACCAAATGAAACCAGCAGCACATCTAGCAAACGCAACTAGCTCAGTATGGATATCATCATACTAGAACCCAGCCTGCTGCAGCATCATCCATTGAGGCATGCTAAAAACCACTGCAACTTCAACACAGTTTTCCGACAGTACAAGAGGAGATCATCTGGAGAGAGATGCCACCTGCAGAGGTAGAATTCCATCTTCAGGTTCAGCAACACACATGCATCAGAGGGTCAAGAGAAACTACACGGCATTATTGCAATTGCAGCAGGATCAGCAGTAGAAGCTCCAACCACTACAGCCGCCCAATAACTTCATGGGGTGGTTAGCCAGCAGCACCCAGTGACAAAACCAGTACAGCAAGAACCAACGCCAGAAAACAGAACCCATCAAGCAAAGTAGGTCTAAAGCATACCCAGGGGGAAATTCCTTTATAGCTAAGAAGTCACCCATACATACTAGGAGAGTGACATGATCCTCAGCACTCAGCTTCCAAAGGCAGGGCAGAGCAGCATAATATTGAGAACCCTTCCAGCAGCTCAATATTTATTATCAGCAAAAAACCCAAGGAGAGCTCCCCATAAAGGGAGCATCCCCGTCAAAAAAAAAAACAACCCCAAACCACCAACATAAACCCTCAAGTGTGAGGAGTTCGTATTTTCTTGGACACGGATTTTCGCCGGCGCCTCGATTTGGGGTGATGCCAGGAATCACCAAGCTCAGGCTCACTTTGAACTCCAACCTCAGCAGGATTACTCCGATCCAACTGCTGCAGAGGGATTTTACATGCAATACCATGGAGACCAGCCAAAAAATCATCCTGATTGCTATTTTGATTAGCCGGGAAATTCATTGTCGCATTCAACAAGGAAGATAGGATTCTGAAGACAATCTTTTCCTCCTCAGGGGAGAATGAGGCACTGTGGGTCTGAGAAATATCAAGCGCCAATAAATATTGGAATGCCCTTGATCTTTACTCTAATTTCAAGTCGAAAAAACACTTGGAGTTAGCACAAAGTTTTGTATTTTTCTTTTATATTTAATGCATTTTACTTACTTACCAAAAAAAAAAGATGTGGAGATTCTAAAGCCTTCGTTTTCTGCCGTCTTTGCAGTTTGGAGCTGCTCAGCAGTTCGAAACTGCTCTTACTGAAGTGATGATGCCGTCTGTGCATGCCTTTGTCTCTGCTACAGTTTTATGCCATCAGGCTCGTTGCCTTTTTTCCAGCCGTTGCTCGCCAGTTCTTCCTGCTGAAGCAATGCCTGAGGAGTATGTTCTGGCTACTTCACCAAACAAGTGATGCCGGTCTTGTTTGGAGCTGCCTAGCACTTTGGAGCTGCTCTTACTTAAGTGATGATGCTGTCTGTGCGTGCCTTTGTCTCAGCTTTAGTTTTCTGCCATCTGGCTCGCTGCTTGTTTTTTCCAGCCGTTGCTCACCGGTTCTTCCTGCTGCAGCAATGCTCGGAGAGTATGTTCTGGCTACTTTACCAAACAAGTGATGCCGGTTTTGGTTTGTGTCAATTCCCTTCCATCAAAGGGTATTCTGGTGTAGGACTTGTTTTTTTTATGTATTTATTTTATTGTTCGGGGTCGGCCCTCGCGGTTATGATTTTATCCCAAGTCGGAAATTAATTTTTTTTTGGTAAGTGAATTTGGATTAAA
This sequence comes from Nepenthes mirabilis, assembly GCA_025585075.1. Classification (NCBI taxonomy): domain Eukaryota; kingdom Viridiplantae; phylum Streptophyta; class Magnoliopsida; order Caryophyllales; family Nepenthaceae; genus Nepenthes; species Nepenthes mirabilis. The sequence continues at coordinate 21,120 of JAODPA010154667.1, forward strand.
GGGAAAAGAATATAACACAGACATTGATCTTACACCAAGTGTTTTTCCGACTTGGAGTAAAATCAAAGTCATCGGGGCATACCCCAAACATCGCGATACAGAGGATACGCAATCAAAAACACCTAGAAATCTACGTTATACAATGGAAACAGAGGACCACAATATATACAGATGGGCCCGTAGCAACACATACTGCATTCTGCAGCACAGCAACGCAGCAAAACATCTTTTTTTTTTTTTGGTAAGTGTGTGTATTTTGGATTAAAGGGAGAAAAGATTTACAACGCAGCAAAACATCAATCCCACCGCAGCAACACAACAGCAAAGCATTCTGCAACGCTGCACAGCACAGCACACATTAAGCCCACCGCAGCATTCATTCCAATGCCAGCAGTATAACAATCGGAGACAAACAGTGGAGCCAGCCACTGTCCGGCATCGCAGCTACCAACAGCAGCACAACATGGAGAGAGAAATAGTGCTCCAGCAAAGGGAAGCAAAGCTAAAATCAGCAAAGCTTCAATCACTCCAGCCACATTGGCATTCATCAACACCAACCAAAATAGCATCAAGCTGCCCAACATGATCAACTGAAAATGAAACCGGCAATTCAATTCGGCCACAGTAATGCCAAATCAGCTGGAAGTCAAAATCAGCCTTGAAATCGGCAATTGAAAATAGCCACAGTAATGCCAAACCAGCCATAAGTCGAATCGGCATATGAAGTGCAAGGCCAGTTCAGCAATAGACATTCCATGTTCCGCATGCCAAGTCGGACTCAGAGTCACACCGGCAATTGATGTGCCTAGTCTGCAATTCCAAATCGGCCACAATTCGAAGTCGGCAGTTGATCATCAAAGCCAACCCGGCCAAAACCAAACCAGCATTAAGATTGGCATTCTTATGCTTCGGCATCTTCAAGATAGCAACAGAAGCACTACAACCTCAAAATCACAACGTAGCAGCAGAGTTTTGCTCCTCAGTAAACAAAGAGGGAACAACAAAGTAGTCAAAGCTACAACATCTTCAAGACAGAATCCAACCACACCTGATGCAGGGGAGCTCATCCTCCACCTTACCCGGGTATGGCAGATCAGCCCAAAATCTCATTCACACCCAACAACGCACTTGCTCCCAATCACAAAACATGTCCACAGACAGAACCGATAGATTACAGGAGACTGGAACCGGCCAAATTCCAGAGCTGCAACAAACAGCAAGCTCTGATCTGGACAATGGCGGACCGGGAAGAAAGGGTTGCATCAGCGACCACCAATCAGCAACTAGAATCGAAACTTCCGCATCGAAACCAGAACAGGGACAAAAAGTTCCAGCAGCCACATCAGCCTGAGGCATGGAAGCCCAGCCCTAATCTGTGGAGGCGAGAGACCCACCGAAAGTCAAATTTTAAATTTGATATTTGAGCCAAAGAGAAGCCAAAACTTCTCTCTGGAACATCCGCTCCTGATGGGTGAAGGACTTCTACAAAAAAACCCAAGACGAAGAAAGGGGGCAACTTGCAGGAGCCGACAGCCCAATCAGAAGGCGTCACACAGAAGGATCTCACCGCAACTGAAGGGACTCCAGCAACCAATCAGATCTTCGGCCAGCTCTTCAGTACCTCGCCTAATAGTTCCAATCCCGAGCTGTACGGCATCCCCCAACCCATCCAACAGGAGTGAACACACAGGTAGAGGATCATTAGAGCCGGCAGCAAAGACATACGACTGCGCCAGAACCTTCGAGCAGCACATGAGCCAACAAATGCTACAGACAGCATCGAAATCGAAATAGCTTGAAGACCAAAATCCCAGCCACACCTTAGCGCACGCCAAGGGGTGAACCGAGAAGAAGAAAGAATCGATCCAAAGAGAGCTATCGAGCTTCAGAGGAAGACAATGCCGACGACGACAATCTGATACAGCGGATAGGAACCATTCTTAACGAACAATGGTGGGAGAATCGGACCGCGCTCATAGCCACAGTCGAAGTCACAGAGGACACCGACGAAGCCAGATCTGATGTCCGGAAAGGAAGAGAGCTGGAGTCGAAAAACTGGAGGCAACCGGGCGAAGCAACCAGGAGACCGGCCGTGGCCAGCTCCGGCGTCGCCCGGCCAGAGGAGGAGCGCCTCTGAAAACCGAGTTCAAATTTCAAATTGAAATTTGAAAAGAAGAGAGAAGCGAGAGCTTCTCTCTCTACAATTGTCGTTGTAAGAAGGTCATTCCAAGTCGGAAATTAAATCATAGTTTGTAAAATTTTCTCTTCTTTTAATACAATTAACTTACTTACCAAAAAAAAAAAAACGACAGCAAAATTAGAGCATATGAACTACTTTTTTTTGGTGAGTAATTAAATTTGAATTAAAATTAAAAATTAAGTACAAAATCTATATTTTTACCCCAAGTGTTTTGCTGACTTGGAGATAGAACATAAACATTGGGGCATGCCCCGAACACCCACGTGCAACAATACAAGAGTCCGAAAGAAAAACAGGTAAGAAAAAGGCAGCTAGCTTTACATAATCTAACACGCCAACAAGCCGACACCTATCCAGACAGATGAATCAAAACCAGTCAGGGGGGCACTAATCAAAAACCCTCAAATACATGAGACAAGACAAGTAATGCTAAAAACAAGCCACCATATTCATTCTCCCACACTAGAAATTAGCAGCCTAACTTTATATCAGCATCCCTAATCACTGATCTGGGTGGATTTACAGCAGCCCTACTCCTTGATGCTTCATACAAGGCTCACTGCAGCATCAGCATGCAACTTTTGCGTGGAAAGCTACACCCGTGAGAGTGATCTACCCATTCCAGATATGCTTCAGCCCTTCAAAGCACCATGCCTGCCCCAGCCGAATCTGGTTGTGGCAACCGAAACCAACAACAACTTTCACAGGGGAGTCACTTCAGTTGAAATTACAGCACCAGTCGGCACAAATGCAGAAGCAAGGCTTCAGTTTTCATAGTCACCATACACACCCTTCACTCCACGCTCAACAAAGGCAAGGAGCCTCTCACTCAAACGTAGAACTCAGCTCCAAGCAACAATGCAGAATGCTGATGTCTTTGCATCAGCAGCACACAGCAAGGAAGGCAGCTACAGCTTTCCACTCCCCCCAGAATCTACTTCCAGCTACACAGCATCCAGCCCGATCTTCCATTAGAGCCACGACAGCCAGGCACCATGATACGTGCTCCATGGTGGTGACGACAATCGATGAAGAGGAGATGAAATTGATAACAGAAGGGGAGATCAGCAGAGGAGAGAAGAGGGGAGACATACGCGATGATGTGTGAGGGTGAGAGAGTATGAACAGTAAAATCTGGGGAATTAGGGAAATTAGGGGAAGGAAGGGAAAGGGAAAGGGAAATCAAGAGAGAGAGAGGGTGTGACGTCCCATGTCGTACGTCATTGTACTAATCATTAATATTATTATTATCATAGACATGATCCTAACATTAGCCATAATTTATACTGGCTCTAATATTACATTTTTCATTCGTGATATTAGTCTAAATTAAGGAAGATACTTACTAAACATCCATAAGAAGTTAAATCTGATGGAAGCATATATTCTATATCACAACGGAAGCGATTCCATTATCATCAAAATACAACATGTCTAAAATACAACTTTATACAGTACACATATATTTTTTTTTCTTTCATCATCCCAAGTACAACATAATATGCGTCATAACAAAATTATGGCCACCTCAACTTCTTTCCTACTCTTGTTCGTCCTTCATCATTTCTTGAGACTCGTCTGAAGGGAAGTGAAAACAGCAAGCGAGTGAGCCAAATGCTCAGCAGTGTACATAACATACAAAGGCATGCATTTTATACAAAAGATATATTACCATATATAAATAGGAGCAGATACATGAAATGCAATGCATTTACTTTTTTTTATTTCTTAGCTTTTATTGATTGTATTTATTTTTCCTTATCTTTAGGGACCAGGGCCAGTGGGCCTCATTAGCTAACGGAGCGGATAAATCGAAGAAAGGATTGTGTTAACCCACACAATCTAAAGCAAGTATCCTAACAATAGGATAGATTGTGCTTACTTCCACAATCCAATTCTTGTCCTCCTTCTTACACCCCGAGGCGCGCAGTACTACCTACAATCCCGGTAGACGGGGCCGAAACGGACGAACCGTACAAAAGCAATTCGTCGATTTTTCACTGTAATATCCTAAGGCATGCCAGGGAATATCACCATCTGAAAAAGATCCATGGTCCAATTTTTGTTTTTCAACTTTGAAGGGATCTCATATAACCGAACTTTTAACAAAACTTAACTGAATGTCACTGGATGTAACTGAATGTCTTTATATTTTCATAGAGTCCCTTCCAAACTTTCATGAACATAGTAAACGATATCCAAATATAATATTTCATAGGCCTTGAACATGCAGAAAAATGCATATAAAACTTTATTCCATACTTAGCGTCTTTCAATCTACTTGGTGGCCAATTAATTTACTGGAACTTAAATAATTTAATTCAATACTTATTGATGTTAGTAAGTCAAGTCGGGGAAGGTCTTGAATATTTTATTTATATTCCGAAAACTTCCCGGTTCATGTGAACCGGTTCGGTTAAGGCTTGGGACCGGGTTTCATAATTATTTTGCACCCGAATTTTTTTTCATAAGTATCCCAATATCCTTCTTAAGTCTATTGGTCATTGGTTCGGTCAAATTTTAGTCAAATTTGGGCCCGGTTCGGCCCTTTTTAATAAAGGGCTCAAATTACCATTTAAGCTGAATCGGTTCGGGAAGGACTTTGAGCGACCGGTTCACTGAGTTATATAGCCCATTTTCAAACGAAAGTTTTACACAACATGAACATGGGTCTTAGCTATTTCGTGACAAAATGTGAGCCGGTTTGGTGATCGGATGGTGGCTGGTTCAGTCTGCCAACACAGACTGCCCCTTTGGTTTTCAGCAGAACTGTCCAGGATAGTTCTGCTTCTTTAATTTTTTTATGGTTCAATCGGGCCTATTTTTGATCAGTTCTGGGCTTCCTCTTGTAGCCAAGGGACTTAAGTTTGAGAATAAATTTGGTTTAGGGCCGGTCCAACTCAAAATATTGACTGGTTCAGATCGAATTCCCAGAACAGATTCTGCATCAGCATTAGCTGATGCAGACAGATTTTGTTCCAAATTTGAGTGTCCGAATCATATTTAATTTGGATCCTATTTTTATGAGGCGATACTTGAATAACACCTCCAAGGCCTTAGCTAACTTCTGGCACCGATTTGGCCCATTTTGGGTTCGGTTTGTATTTTATTTAAAATTATTTCCCCAACTGTTCAAAGAAGCAGTTCAGTAAGACCCTTGCTGTTCATGGGTCCGGTTCAGTATCCGACCCATGTTTTCATGGGCCTCCGGTTTACATGGTGACATTCCACACCTAATACTAGAAAATCGAGTTGGGTTGGACTCTGGATCAATCCATTTTGGGGCGTGTTTGGCTAAATTTCAGAAACTGAAAGTTCAACATCAGCAGAACCAGTAAGCTGATTCTGCAGCCGAGTTTGGGTCCGATTTTGAACCCCTTCTTGAACGCTTTAGAGGCTCATTTTTTTCCCAATTTTACTTCATTAAATAAGGATCATTTGACCAGTTTTGGTCGTTGGCTAATTCGGCCATTTAGTGGTCGAAATGAAGCAAACATCAGGAACTGCCACAGCAGAACCCGATTTTGGACACTATCATGTGTCCAGGGCCGGTTCACCTATTTTTAATTTTTTTCTTGCAACTCCTCATGAATTTATGATAACTAAGGAAGCATATGCAAGTATTGGATCAACAATACTCAAGAGAAAGTAGCCAAAAATTGCTCAACAAACAAAGAAAGGGTCGAAGTACACTTGCCAGCAAAAATTCAGATACACCCTTGCTGTCTTTGGTTTTCTTTCTCCCTTCTGATTCCTTTCTGTTTTTCCTTCTTCTCTCCCACATTTTCCTCTCTTTTCTTCTTCTCTCACATGTTTCTTATAGTATGAGAATTAAGTGGCTGAGTCATCATATCATCCTTGCTGTTTATTTCCCCTCTTCCCACGTTTGCTACTGACTCTTACTTATAAAAGCAGCTGCTGTCCCAAGCAGGCTGCTGCCACCATCCCCTTCCCTTAATTTAATAGTCCCAATATTAGGGAAGTAGACAGCTGTATATCTCTTACTAAAAAATATATATATATCTAGTTAATTAGGTGGTAAATTGAGGCTAATCGTGGACCCCTCCTTGTTGAATTGGGCTTCTACTTTGTGCTGTAACAAATTTCATGCTGAATTCTTAGGATTCAGCTAAGTATAAGGCCCCCCTTGGTTGTTGAATTTTTTTCCATTTTACTGATTATCTTGAAGGATTTATTTCAAGGTGTTCGGGCATGTGTTTGTGGAGATTTAGGACATTGAAGCTTAGTATAGACACTAAAGATTGTCTAGTATTAATTTTGTCCCAAATCGAATTTCTTATCATCTCCCGATTCACATCCCTGGCTTTCGGGTTTGAGTAGAAATTTAAAAGATCAGGTGTCGGGGTTTTGGGAAATGACTATATGAGAAGTTAGTCTATCTGTCAATGATCAATTGAAATTATTTACCTCAAAATTCGAATTGTCTAACACATCCCGAATGAATTCCTGGCTTTTAGATTTAAAACTTAAATTAAAGGAATCGGGCTTGAGTATATAAGAAAACTAAGACATAGGGGTTTAGTATATTTGTCAAAGACTATTTTGGATTAATTCCAACATAATCTGAATTATATAAGTTATCCCGAATTACTTTCCTGATTTTCGGGATTGCGGTCTTTACAGAGGGACAGAGAGAGACAGAGAGAAAAGAGAGACACGAGAGAGAGAAAAAGTAGAGTAATAATATCCTCCCTTTTCATTATATGCATATTAGCCTATATATACGGGAATGGGGTCCTGTAACGGAAAACGGGGAACGGGGATGCTAAGTTTGTAACATTGCCGTATCCTTGAATGCAACCTTGTCCTCAAGGTTGATAAAAAGAAAGGTCCGATAAGAAGTAGCAATGGCTTTTGACATGGCTTCGCGAACCCAGCTAGTCCCACCCATAGTGACATACCCAAGAGGTGCACCAACCAAATGCGAGACTGCATGCTTTTCCATGTATTCGCTCATATCAATTCACGCCAGAGCATTTTCTGTGTTGAAAAGGAAAGCAGCCAAGGCCTTTGCTAGCTCAGTCTTCCCAACACTAGTAGGACCCATGAACATGAAGCTTGCTATTGGACGATTTGGGTCAGACAGTCCTACCCTTGAACGATGAATAGCGTCAGCAACACATTTGACAGCAATGTCCTATCTGACAACTCTTTTGTGGAGTTCATCTTCAAGCAAGACTAGCTTGTCTCTCTCTGACTGTTGCAGGTTTGACAAGGGAATGCCAGTCCACTTGCTTACAATTTCAGCAATATCAATATCCGTGACCTCTTCACAAAGCAAAGAATTTCCAGACTTCCAATAGTTAGCCAGATTCTTTTCAGCCTCTTCTAACTGGCGCTGAAGAGACATTAAGGTTCCATACTTGAGCTCTGCAGCACGATTTAGGTCATACTCACGCTCAGCAGCTTCCATCTCTAGATTGACTTTGTCAATCTCTTCTTTAATTGATCTGATTCTGTTCATAAGAGCCTTTTCACGTTCCCATTGTTCTGTTAGCTCTTTCTATTTCTGTTTCAGTGCTACTAGATCACTTTCCAACTTTTGTAGCCTTTCCTTTGATGCTTTGTCAGTATCATTTTTCAATGATAGTTTCTCCATCTCTAATTTTAATATTTCCCTATCTATCTCATCTAACTCGGTGGGCTTAGAAGTGATCTCCATTTTCAGCTTGGCAACGGCTTCATCAACAAGGTCAATGGCTGATATCTTGGTCAGCAAGGACTCAGTCGGGATATTTGTGAAGACAATAGGAACCCCTGTTGCCTGAGAAGCATTAAGCCATGCATTTGCTCTAGCAAGAGTGTCCTCTACATCATTATAACCAGAAGCCAGTCTTTCTGAAGCCTTTGGAAGAAAAATAATGGACAGAAAGCAGCTTGAAACAGGAATAGAAAGTGTTTCTTGCATCTTCCTCTCCCATGGATATGACTCATACCCATCTTGAATTTGAGCTATGCTTAATGCGTGGTGTAATTTGGAGCTCCTCGAAGCTTGGAAGCTAGATAGGTGCGCCTGAGGAAAACTGAGGTGTATCTGCCCTGGAGTTGCCCAGCCCGACTGGCATTCTCTGGGCTGGGTATAATGCTTCAAGGCACCTGATGTCATACTCTGGACATGCCCATACCGATCGCAAAAGTGCCTTGCAAGCCTCAAAGCCGGGAATTTAACAGACTTCAGCAACAATTTGTTGTTAGGAGGAAGCGCACCTTGAAATTCATCTATTTCTATTGATTCCTGAAGTTTCTCATCAGTAGAGAGGCAGTTGGTAGGTCCAAATGGCTGACTGAAAGGGAATTGCTCATTTTCACCGTGCCTTCTGTTCAACTCCACCGGAGATGGAAAGCATTGGCTTTTAATCAGCGAGAACTGCATTACTTCATCAACATCCATATCCAAAATACCAACACCTATAGCATATTGGCAGCTCCAACAATACAGCAAACAATACCCAGCAGCCAAGGCTATCTGCCACATGGCGACGACGGATGGTTGGAGGGAAGCTACACCATTTGTCGATTCAGCCTGGACACTTTCTCTGTCGTCCAGACAGGGCATTTTGCAATGAGGTGGGTCCTTCAGTGATGAAGAACCAATGGGAACACGCCAATCAATTGCAATGAAGACTTGTATTGGGTTAAAACATTTAATAGGATCCATCACTTCTCGCATTGGCTGTTTAAGGAAAATGCTCGATTCAAATTTGTCCCGTAAGGGAGGGATTGAGTTCTCTTTTATTAAATTTGCACCCAAGCCATACCTCCAGGACACATCCACCCCATCGTCCTCAGTTCCAGGACTAGCCTTGCAACCAATATGATCTTCTAATGAAGAGGAGTTGATGGTAGCATGAATGCACCACCAACCGAGGGTGTTCTGTAGTGGAGGAATTGAGTGCATTTCTAAGGGCCAGAGTGTGATCTGTCTTGAGAGGGACAAGCTTGTGTATCCCGGCCTCTCGTGTTCAACCAAGAATTGCTCATTACTAGATTTTTCAAGTCTAATTGTAAAACGGTCACGAATCATGCTCAATGAGCCTAAGATCAAAGTACGAACAGTACTTCTGGCGTGTATATTTGGTACTAATGAGATGGCAGATCCAATTGCCACTGGAGCTTTTAAGGACTTGGTGTTTAGATTGGCCAAATTGGCGGAGGAAGAAACTGGAAGTATTTTCATCTCCAGATTATTTACAGGATGGAGCAAAGGAGCCATACCTCAAAACAGTACAGGAGCCTCAATTTTCTTGTTTTCCAAAATAGCATCAGGCTGAACAAAGTCATCAGGAGCCAGCAGTGTATGTTCACCTTTGTTGGTTGTCACTGTGTAGCCGTTATGGTCTACAACCAAGGCTGCAGGGAATGGATTATTCAACCCTTGCAATGGTGGAACAGGAGCGAGTACAGGAGCCCTGTTCTGGTCCTAGTCCGTCAGAAGGAAACCGTCGGATAAGTTCTCGGAGTCCAGAATTGCTTCAACATTTGGACAATTTTGAGTGAAGAACTTGGTAAAGGGGGAAGGCATGACCTGTGAAGGACTTGAAAAGCTGTGTAGTGGAGGAAGCATGGGCTGGGATGTTGTGGTAGGTGGCTCTTCGAATTGAAAATCAGGAAACGCATGTGGATGGGGTTTCTCGATTCAAGTCAGAGGCAGCAAAGGCTCAGTGATGGAGGTTCGAAGCACTTCAATGGTGGGAACCACAACCGATGGTGAGTTTGAAAATAAATAGGAATTAGCGAAGGTGGAAGCTGAAAACGGTGATGAAGTTGAAGACGATGAGGAATTTGTAGTTGACAATGGGAGTAGGTCGAGGCGGTTGGGGCAGGGTGACCTAATTGGTGCTGAGATAAGAACAGGGACGATTATTTGAAGAACTGGTGGTGGTACGAAACCCGTGATGGACGGGGTTGCAGGCAGAGGAGCGTGACGATGGGAAGCCATCGTAGAGGAAGCTACAGGAAGCGAAGAGTTTACTAACCGGCTAGTGGCTTGCTCAAAGCTGTGGAGTGATTTGCTAAGTTCCACCATGGACGAGCTGAGTGCGGTGCAGGATGATCGGATCTGTACGGTTTTTGAAATCGCGGTGGACATGCATGCACCAAATTGGTCGGTAGCTCGTCGGAGGTCCTCCATCGTGCTAGCCAGTTCGGCGATGGCCGCTTCGAGTGCGTGTTCTTTGTTCTCCTCCGCTTTTGTCTCAATGAGAGAACCAAATGATACGTGCTCCATGGTGGTGACGGCAATCGACGAAGAGGAGATGAAATTGACAACGGAAGGGGAGATCAGCAGACAAGAGAAGAGGGGAGACGTACGCGATGATGTGTGAGGGTGAGAGAGTATGAATAGTGAAATCTGGGGAATTCGGAAAATTAGGGGGAGGAAGGGAAAGGGAAAGGGAAATCGAGAGAGAGAGAGGGACAGAGAGAGACAAAGAGAAAAGAGAGACACCGTGAGAGAGAAAAAGTAGAGTAATAATATCCTCCCTTTTCATCATATGCATATTAGCCTATATATACGGGAATGGGGTCCTGTAACGAAAAACGGGGAACGGGGATGCTGAGTTTGTAACACACCAAGACAGCAGATCACCAACCAGGCAATGGAAGACACCAGTCCGCATGAAATCAGAAAACATTTTCAATGAGAGACTGGATTTCAGTGCATAAAACAGCAGTCCTCTCCAAGTTGCTTCAACAAGGCTTGCGGCAGCAGCACCATACAGTTATTGTGAGAAAGCCCTAAGACAATATACATTGGGAAGGCTGGATTTCAGCACAAAATAGCAGCCCAACTCCATGATACTCCAGCTAGGCTCACTCCACCAGCAGCATACAGCTTTTGTGTGGGTAACCCGAATCTGTTAACATCAGCATTGCTCCAGTACATCATAATGCCACACCCAGCTCAATCGTGCGACTTTCTAGCAAGTACTCCCTAGAAAATTCAGTCCTCATTGAGCCTGCTTCAATGAGCCCGAGGGATTCACCGGCTGGAGGTCGGGACTGGGTACCGGAAGATCCTAGGGAGCTTCAGCTTCAGCCAGTGTTGGGTGACCTCTCGTCCCTGGCTAGAAGTCCCAAGATTCTGTCTTCTAAGTCTGAGGATGCTAAGGAAGCTGAGGCTGGCTGTAATGAACCATTGCTTCATGCCCTCCAATTGTTAGTGGAGGCAGATGATTCTCGTCAGCTTATTACCACCTTCACTCCGAAGCAAGGGTACCTTGTGCATGTTTTCATGGAAAGCAACTGGCTCGCGGTAACCGAAGTGTCAAAGAATGAGTTCAAATCATCCCATTCTTTGACAGAGGTGGATCAGGTTTTTTCTTCTGAGGCCTTTCTTGAAGCCCTCAGACTATTGGTGGATGGGAATAATTTCATTGCTTCACTTTCTCCCGATGAAAAGAAAGTTATTTGTGGGTTCCTTACTACTATGTTGAAATCGAAAAAGGATTTCCCAACTTGTCAATATAGCAATCTGGACGACTTAGTGGCTGGCCTCCATAAAACTAAGTCCACTGCGGCGCTGTATGATCAAAGTGTAAAGGAAGTGGATCACTTTCAGCATCCTTCCATGCAAGATGGGTCCTGGCAGATTGCCAAACCCCGGAGACAGAGAAAATCCGCTTCGAAGACATCTAAGGGCAGTAGTGATGGGGGCTATTTGGAGCTGATGCTCACAACATCTGCTCCTGGGCAGTAATGATGCTGCTTGCGGATGTGGGGTTGCATAGTTGATGCTTTTGTTTCTGGGCGAAGTATTGCAGTTGCCTCTGCCGTTTAACTTGGTGTTTGGCCTTGCTGAATTATTGGTGATACAATTGGACCCAAGGTCCTTTATAGTTGAGGTGTTGGTGGTGACTGTTTTGGTTGATCAATGTTTGAGCTGCTGAACAGATGCTTCTCCGCCTGATTACTACTCTAGTATGAGCTGATTTACCATCACCGCCGTGTTGTGTTCTGAACTAACTTGATTTTTCAGCTGAAGCTAGCCCTCTGGCCGAAATTAGATGATAAATAGGTTTCTTCGTTGAGGCAAAGTCCTCTTTTGGGCTGCCAGGTTTGATTTAAAACCTGCTTTTGACCTCTGTTTTCATTTCCCCCTATTGGAAGGAGGGTGGTTTTGTGATGGACAGAATCTTCCTACTGGTCTGGGATGTTTCTTGTTGCCCATGAAGGGCCTTGGCTGAGATGGCTACATTGGCAGAATCCCGTGAGGTATGCCTGGGAGGGGCTGGTTTTGTCTGTGGTCGTTATGGGAGTGGATGGATATGGGCCATTTTTTGTTTAGCTTCTGGGTCCGAGAGCATAGTTTTTACCGGGATGTTACGGCATGTTGCTGATGAGGACCGAGATGCATGCTAAACGTCATGCATATGCTGAGGTGCTTTAGCCGATATGTTTTGCTCGTTTTCGTGCAACTGACCGGGGTGTAGTAAAAGATAGTTTTCATTTTTGTGTCGGGTTTGTAGTATGTTGTCCTCCTGGAGGACCCGGTGTTGTGTTAAATTTTTTGGTGTCTTTTGATGTATCAAGGTGCTCGGGGTATGCCCTAACGTTTATACTTTACTTCAAGTCGGCAATACTTGGAGATAAAGCATAGATTGTGTAATTCTTTTCTTCCTTTAATCCAAATTTACTTATTAAAAAAAAAACATTATGCCACACCAGAACCAGCAGGTGCAAAAGTTCAAACACAAGCCAGCAGCTATGCTTCATCAGTAGCTCACTGCCACAACTATGCAAAAGAGGAGAATAACATCATTTCTTGGGATGTTTTTGTTTTTTCCAGCCCAAAGCTCTCAGCAGAAGTGACCCGGCCACTACAATCCAAGAACATGGAGAGTTCACCCTCCACCTTACCCGGATATGGCAGATCAACCCACTATCCCACTCACTCCCAACATATCAACAGCATTACACAGAAGCACCTACTCCCATTCACAAGCATGTCCTCGAACAGTAACTGGCAAATTACAAGAACCTGCAACTGGCCAAATGCCAGATCTGCAACAAACAGTAAGCTCAGATCTGGACTATGTCAGACCGGGAAGAAAGGGGTCGCTGCCGGCAAATCCTTAGGTATCAAACATCTCAAAAATCTTCAATATCTAGAATCAGCTGCAACAGCAACATTAATCTGATTAGGCCTGCAACATAGCAGGAAGGGAGCCTTCAATTTTTTTTTGTTTTTGGTAAGTAAGTATTTTGGATTAAAGGGAGAAAAAAATTACAAAATCTATATTTTATCTCCAAGTATTTTGACTTGAATTTAAAACATAAAACGCTAGGGTATACCCCGAGCAAACGGTACATCAGATAATACATAAAAAAACCTCTAGGAGGACTACGTTCAACAGAACCGACAAAAAATGAAATTTTCCTTCATAAAAAATATGAAATTTGGTTCAGCACCAAGAGCACCAAAATCTGAACCAGGCAAGGCAATTTTCCATCATCAGAGGGAACCAGCAGCCGTGTCCCGTCCAAATCCACCGCAAACACCATCAGCAAGGCAGGGGCTTTTTCCACCCCCATTAAAAGCAGTAACCAAAGTGATAATGCATAATGCTTCAGCAGAGGCAGCACAGTCCAGCAGTGGGAAACAGCCAAGATGAAGTTAGTAGCCATGAACCAACTGCAACCAATGCCACATCAACATCTCTCCCTGCATCAAGACTGGGCCAACTATTCGCCAGCCACAGCCAGCCACCGAGAGCCAAGATCAGCATTTCTAGCATCTTCACCCAGCAACCACCCACAATCAATCTCATAGGCCCCGGACTGGAACTCCTGAGCCAGTCAATGGAAGAGCAATGCAGCGCCACCATCAACCCCAAACTCCTCCAGCAGCCGGATTCTGCTGCAGTCCAGAGGCCTTTCAGAAATAGCAACCCACGACAGAGTCAAAATTCAATGCAAGCCTATATCCAGGATCGACGCCTTCAGGATACAAAACACAGCACAAGACAGCCATTCCATCATGAGACAACAATGATCATCTAACCATCTCCAACAAACTCAGCAAGCCAACCAACATTTTCCAACAGCAACGAAGCAGAATATTCATCTGCGATAGCTACAACCAGCAACGCCAGAGCCGACAATAGCACCAGACATTGGTAGCCCGCTACTGCATTTTCGAGCGAGCATCAAAACAGATCCTCAATGCACATAGAAGAGCCCAGCCCAAAAGCTCACTTTATGGCATTGAGTATTTGAGATTCCATCCAGGGATTTGATCATCAGCCAATTGCCACGGCACTTTGAAGATTTCCCAGCCTAGCATTACAAACTGATTCCAGCACAACAAAGGATAGCCAGATCATAGCACCATCTCAGCATCAACAGCCGATATTAGCTCCACAGCCCTGTAGGAACTACAGCAGGGGTAGCAATGTGTTTCAGCATGCTTCAGACCAAAGGGCCATCACCAGATTGGATCTGAAGGACTGCAGCCTGGACATCAGTAGCACTAGAGCTATACTGAACACACTACTACCAGCCAAGCCATCATCAGCACGCTAAATGGCCGGAGTGCCTGTGAGGAGGTGATTTCATCTGTCGCTATATGGCCGAAGTGACTTGATTTTGTTCCCTCATAGGCCGGAGTGGTTGTGCGTGTGGTAAGGCCGGAGTAGCTTTGCATCAAAAAAAAATAAAAATTTGACCATGCGTTTGATTACTCCGGAATCCGGAGTGTTTTTGTACGCTAAAAGGCCGGAGTGGCCTTGCGTTGTTTGGACGGAGTGTCACTGGACGGAGTGACTTAGGACGGAGTTCTTGTTGATTCTAGTATTCTTGCGATGGACGGAGTGTTTTATGTTCTCCTTGGACGTAGTGGCTTTGCTTCCTTACCGGAGTGCATTATTTTATCCGGTGTGCATTTGGATGCAGTAGATTTGCCCGTTTCTGGGTGGCCGGAGTGTGTTTTGCTCCTTTGGACGGAGTGGTTCTATTCCCTATCCGGAGTGCTTCTCCCGGAGTGCTTTTGGACGGAGTGCGGATCCTTGGACGGAGCGCATATTCTCAGGAGTAGTCGGAGTGTTTTTTTCAAGGAGGAGCTATGCTCTTTTGAGGCCGGAGTGCCATTTTGAAGTGATTTTCGGAGTGCCTAATTTTCAGAGTGAGAGGTTTCCGGTGTGCCTTATTTCACTATGAAGCCGGAGTGGCAACCTGTAGTTGAGACTGAGTGGCATGGTGTATGCTGAAGCCGGAGTACATTTTGTACTCTTAAGCCGGAGTGCGTTGCAGATCTTTCGATACGAATTGGTATTGAGCTGAAGGGGCCAGACGATGATGTTATGGCGTTTTCTTCATTCACTCTGGCCGATGGATGTTAACTTTATAATGATCGAATATCATTGTATCCTTATTTTTCACGACTGATGTCATTGGTTTAGGGGATTTCCCTGTTTCTATATTTCTTTCCCCAAGTCGGCAAAACACTTGGTTAAGAGCATAGCTCTTTGTGCAGTTTCTTTAAATTTAATGCAATTAATTACTTACCAAAAAAAAGAAAAAAAAGCAGCTGCATCAGCAGTAGCTATGGCTTGCCCAGCCATGAGGACACAAATCCACCGCATCAGTAATTGCTCAACCGGAATGACAGGGGTCACTTTGCCATTACACAACCTGGAATGATCCTGGCTGGAGCAAACAAGTTCATCACCACCACATCAGTGCACCTGAACGCATCAACACCTAATACCTATCTAGAGGATGATCATCGGACCAGCGGACCAGAGTAGCCATGGTAGTTTTTTGGGGCGGGGGGGGGGGGGGGGGAAGTGTGTGTGTGTGTGAAAAAAAGACCCTAGAGTGGGCGCTAGGGGAAAAAACCAAAAATGATAATAAAGCCCCAGGCCCGGATGGATTTTCTGCTAAATTCTTCAAAGTGGCCTGGAATGTGGTAGGGCCTTCGATTGTTGAAGCTATCCAAGATTTTTTCCAGTATGGAAAGCTCCTAAAACAGACTAACGCGACCATCTTAAGCTTAATTCTGAAGATCAAATCTCTTGCCAAGGTTTCTAACTTTTGTCCCATCGCCTGCTGCAATGTATTATACAAGATCATCTCTGAGATTATTACCATCTGTATTCAACAAACACTGCCTTACTTAGTCGACAAAAGCCAAACAACTTTCATAGTTGGTAGGAACATTAGAGACAATATTCTTCTAGCCCAGGAATTACTTCATAAATATCACTTAAATAAGGGAGTCCCGCGTTGTGCGTTGAAGGTTGATCTAATAAAGGCCTATGACTCCATCCAATGGGATTTTATATTGGCAGTTCTCGAACTGATTTTTCCCCTCCAATGATCACATGGATCAGGCAATGCTTTTTTTTTTGGTAAGTAATGAAATTGTATTAAAAAGAAAGGAAAGAAAATACAACACCTATGTTCTATTTTGAGTGTTTTGCCAACCTGGAGATAGAATAAAGTAATAAGGGTAGCCCCCAAAGCACCATGACACAAGTCATGAAAACAAGAATACAATCAAAACATCATAGAGCATGTGACACTATAGAAATGTCTCCAGCTCAGTCATCTAAACATCATATTGGCCACATATGTCAACACAAGAACAATCAGCCCCCATACCGAGTACATAGAAGAGAGGGAACCAGGTAGCCCAGTAGAGCAACAGGCCTCCCAAACTGAAGACGAAGTCAGCAACAAAACCATATCAGCACGCCCTCTCAGACAATCCAGCAGGCCGGCACGTCGCTTCAACTCAGCTAGCTTCCAGTCATAGATCTGTGCCGGACCCGTCGCAAAGGCAGTAGGAGACAGATTTCACACAAACGAGCAAGATTGTCCCAGTAGGAGGAAGCCAACCGTGCATCGGCAGGATAACAAACTAGCCAATGTAGAGAAGCCACATCCATAACAGCAGCAAGGAGCCTCATACTCTAACAATTGGATTGCTGTATGAACAGCAGAACTCAGCACCATGCTCAACAGAACACATCAAGGAGAGACTACTTCTTGCGGCATCAACACCATCCAATTTGTGTAAGACCCCAAGATTGTTAAACCAAATTTGCTTCTGACAATAGAACACCACACCACACCAGCACCTTCAGCAGCTTCAACCATCCACTTCAACTCCACCGCTTTTTTTTTTTTAAAAAAAAACCCTACTGGTCACAGCAGGATTTCAGTCCAAATCTTTAAAAAAAAAAAAAATAGCACCAATTGCAATTTCAGAAAAAAACCATGAAAAAAGTGGTATACATGAAACCAAGGAGGTACACAGAAAAATAGAACCAACCAAGACCGACAGCCAACTATCGAACATCAGCTACAAAACTAAAAGAGGCATCGGAATAACTGGCCTATCAATCTGCCATCCGGGAAACAAGCAACGAGAGAAATATATATATATGCAAAAGTCTCATTTTTTACAAAAAAAAAACCTTACTGGTCACAGTAGGATTTCAGTCCAAATCTTCCTTTTTTTTCCCAAAAATAGCGCCATTAGTAATTTCAGAAAAAAAAACCATGAAAAAAATGGTACACATGAAACCAAGAAGGTACACAGGGAAATGGTACCAACTAAGACCAACAGCAACAGTTAACTGTCAAACAGCAGCCACAAAACTAAAAGAGACACCGGAATAACCGGCCTATCAATCTGCCATCCGAGAAACAAGCACCAAGACTCGGGCAATGCATTACCACAACTTCGTTCTCAATCAATTTAAATGGTGAGTTTGTGGGTTTCTTCCGAGGCGCCAAAGATCTTAGACAGGGGGACCCTCTATCGCCCTATCTCTTTGTATTGGTGATGAAAGTCCTGAATGGTATTTTGGAAGTCAAGACTTGGCATAATTCTGACTTTCAGTATCATTGGAAATGTGAGAAAACTAGAACAGTGATGCTTGGTTTTGCGGACGACATCCTTCTATTTTCCAAAGCTGACATCAAGTCCATTCAGATTTTACATGAAAGCCTCAAAGTATTTGAAAATTTTTCTGGGCTTTCTTCTTCTTTTTTTTTTTGGTAAGTAAGTAAAGATGTATTAAATAAAAAAAATTATACAACCTATGATTTATCTCCAAGTGTTTTTCCGACTTTGAGATAAAATCATAGACGCGAGGCAAGCCGCGATCACCACAGGCATCACATGACCCCAAAATAAAAAAAACAAAAACATAGTCGCGAAGGAAGGACACCAATCTACAATTAAACCAGCACTGTCATAAAAAATCAACAAAGCCACCAGTAGACCAAACTAAGTGGCTACTCCAGCGAAACTTGAATTTAACCACACTGCTACGCTTCTTTGCCAGCGAAACTTCCCTCAAGCAGTGCAGCAAGTAACCTAGGATCACTAAAAACTGCTTCTATGCTTCTTCAACGATGTACCATCCACACCCCCAGCCACATCACACTCGGCAACGCCAGGGGGCTCCTGCATCATGTTCCATCCACCCAACAGCTCCTTCCGGACAGCAGTACACTCCAGGCTGAAGGAGGTAGCATAAGAGCATCGGTCCATAAGCATCAAACACATCACAGAGCAATCAACCTTGTGAAGCATCAGCACATGCCAGCATCAGAATGGCATATTCGGTACCATCGGCAGCCTACGTCACCACCAACGGCCGAACTGCCGTGAAACAGGTTCAATTCGATGGTTTTGCAGCAGCAGCAACACAGGCAGATGAACGCGCCTCAAGCAGTAGCCCTATGCACCATACATTGCTTTCAGATTGGCTACAACCAAATCAACACAGATATACACTCCTCCAGTCCTGCAGCTGCCCAATGCATTAGCGGCGCCATAGCAAAATGACACCCCAGAGATGGCAGCCAGCTATTGCATTTTCAAAACATAGCATCAACAGCCAATATAAGCGAAGCAGCAGCTTTTGCCAGTATCAGAACAGCAAATGCGGCACCAACAGCCAATCTACCAGGAACAAAATCGATCCGACAGTTCTGCATCAGCAGCAACTCTAACAGATGAGTGCACCTCAAACAGCAGCCCGTTGCACATGCAAACCATGCTTTGCTCACAATTTGGCTACAAACCGAAACATCAAGGAATAACACCACTCCAAACCTGCATCAACCCACAGCATTTGCATTGCCTCAGCAAAAAGACTCTCCAGCATTGGCCGCCTAGAGCAGCTCCAGAGTCCCGGGCAAATCTGCAGCGAGGGACGCACCGGCAGGCAGCATCTGTTTTGCAGCACCAGCATGCTGATAAGGCTTCAACAGCAAGGACTGGCTCCATCTACACGCAAGACAGAAATGCCCAGCTAGCTTGAAGTCCACCTGCACCACAGTGCTCAACCGGATCGAAGCTCCTATGCCCAGCAACAACTGCCAGTAGAAGCTTTGCACCCCTGAATGGATTACTGCCAGCAGAGCTTCTTCATAGCCGAAAGAACAAACTCTCCATGGAAGCAACATGGTAATCCACTCTGCACTATGCAAAATTTGTGCACCTCAAGACATAACCCAGCATCAAACAACTCCTTAACACACCCTGGATCCAGTGACCCAGGAACCAGGCTAGAGAAGCTCGAGCCTAAAGCACAAAACACACAAACTTTTTTT
>JAODPA010154678.1:0-14681 GCA_025585075.1 Nepenthes mirabilis
CGTAGATTAGCGAAAAAGAGGCCGTGGTGGGCCTGTAAAGGTTTGCAATTGGAAATTAAAATCCCAAATGAGAAGATCCGAAAATTTCACGCCCGAAGGAGAGAGAACCGTCCTTCAATCTCTCATGGAGTATTCTTCAACAACCCTCGGCAGCTGGTTTACCAAAATCCGAGGACCAAATTGAGAGGAGATAATCGGTGGATTTTGGGAATGGATAGAGGAGCGATAGTTGTAGTAGTGACTGTGGCGTTGTTGTTATCAATTGCTTCAGTCTCTGATGCTTATAGACCAGGAGACATTGTTCCTATGAGCAAGATGGGACAATATCACTCGGTCCGTACTATCTCTGTGTCTTCCTCTCAAAATTCATTTTCGTGTCTTCCTTACTCGTTAGAGTTTTGATTGTTTGGTGAATCTGTTTTTTGATGGATGTTCAGTCGAGGACGGTTTGGCATGATGTGATTGGCCGCCACTGCCCCGTTTTTGCCGTCAATCATGAGGTATTTTTCCTTTTTTTCTTAAAAAAATTCAGTTAGCACTTCACTTATTGATGTTGTTGCTCTAGTTATTTGAGATGATGTATGCTTGTTTTTCTTCCATGGTTGTGTGTTTTTGTAGGGTTTGATTCCCATACCGAAGCCAACTGGCTTCACTGGTGCTGATCCTTATAAAATGTAAGCCATCATATATTTATATTTTTATTTGCCTTATTTTTTAGCAATTTTCAGAGCTTATCGGCACTATCATTTTTTAGTACCTCTTGTCAGTGAGTTTGGTATTTCCCTTTTAATGTGTAAAAGTAACCAAATATGTGTATTCTTTATTCTATCATTTGTTTTATATTTGCTTAGTAGAGAAGAAAATTATGAAAATCAAAACTGTGAAAATATGGGAAAACCATGGAGATTTTTAGTTATTTTTTGTTCTAGTAGGATTCTATAATTTGTCGTCCAAAATCCATAGAACTTGTGAAAACCTGTAATAAACCTTGTGGGTTCCATAGCAATGAAAAATTAGATTTTTCTAGTCTAAATCATGCAAACCAAACAAAATACATTATGTAAGTCTCTATAGTTTTACAGTTTTACCTCCCCACAGTTTTACACAATTGTTCTGATTAAGCTGAAAACAAACATAACATAAATTTATGGGAAATGAGTGCAAATTTGGAGGAAGGATCCCATGCTCTAATCAGGGAAATCATGGTAGGGAGATTAAGTTCATATACTTGAAGCTTGCTTCTAATCTTGGAGGTTGAGTTCAGCCACTAGAGAGAGAGAGAGAGAGAGAGAGAGAGAGAGAGAGAGAAACACTAGGGTAGAGAGCATTAAGTGTTTCCTTCCCAATTTCCAATCACATAATCTTACTAGCATTAGTACTCTTAACTCCTTCACACCACCAATGACAATTGTGATGAACCAACAGACAAGTTCTGATACTCCAAGAGAGGTTTATCTAATTGATCCATGACTGGTGTTACTTCTTATCTACTAGTAAACGACAGTATATACTTTTTTGGGCACATATTAGATGGTTTGAAGAATTTTACTTTGTATACCAGAGGAGAGCATGTTTTTGATAAAATGATGCAATTATGGAGGATATGTATTGGTATCATGCCCTAGATATTTCGGCTATATTATCGCGATGTATCGGGTGAGATTCAAAATATTGGCCAATAAGGCCTATAAGCTTACAATTTTTGAAATTTTTTTTCCTTTTAATATATCTGATATTAATACATATTATCAAATATGTCCAATATTAATATGACCACGAACGATACTAATACCGTTACTGATATTTTCATCCATGTTCTGACACATAGGAACATTGATGTCTCAAGGGTTAATATATCTAGGCCATTGGTGAATTGCACCACATTATTTTTCTTTCGGTTTCTATATGCCTTATGCAAGACCTCCAAAGGTTCCGGGGCAGTATATGAGGGAGTCAGTCAATATACAAGGGGTTGGAAGCCAAATAGTGATATATGCAGAAGGAATCCAACTAAGGAAAATCCACACTCCATACCACTAGGTGAAGGGTTGAACAATGGATCCCTACCTCAAAGCTAATGGTGGTTGTCCTTAAACCATTGACGCCATGGATGAAAATATTGATATTGGTGTTGATACCAGTTGCGACTATATCTTTATCGGATATATCAAATAATATGTATCAATATTAAATATATCAGAAGGAAAAACTTTTTGAGAATTTTTAGCTGATAGCCCGTATTGGCCGATATATCTTGATATATTGCTAATATGAAAATATATTATAATATTGTCGCGATATTAGAAAAAATTGATTGCAAGAGGCCTAATACCAATATATATCGGTTGATATTTATAATATCGGTTGATATTTTCATCTATGATTGACGTATAAGGTCACTAGACCAAAACAACTATGATTAACTGGTGATGTGTTGCATACGGAGTATTATGTTGCATATCAATTGCAATGTATGTTCCTTTGTTCATTTTGTGACAAGCTTGTATTCGTATGCTTTCTTAATTGATGATATATTTTGCTTTGGTAGATCCTTCCAAGTTGGAAGAGAGAAGTATCTAATTCCCTGGCTATATATTATCAATCGAAAGAGTTCTGAGGTGCCAATGATTGATGTGCATTTGGTAAGATTGATTAAAATCCTATGTTTATATTGTTGCACTTTATGCTTTGACTTGGAGAAATTGAAGAAGAGCTATTATCATTGACATAAAGATCAGCCAATTTGTATCAATATTAGGCTCCATGATAACTATATTTCCTGATATCATAATAATATTATAATATGTTCCTGTATTGTTAATATATATCTGATATTTGATCGATATATTGACTGATATAGTCTTGTTAGCTTATGATTTTTAGAAAATTGTTTCCTTTCAATATATCCAATAAATTGATACTAATATATATTATCTGATAGCAATATGATTATAATCAATATCGATACCAATATTGATGCCGATATTTTTATTTGAGGCTAGCTTTTATAATTGCTCTATGTTGAATATCATCCCTGCAATGGGGTTTTGGATATTGATACGCCTGGAATTGGAGTTACCTAGTATTTACCTGTTGTGAAAGAATGCCATCAATTCCAGAGGATTAGTGATCCAAACTTCCACATTCTTACTGCCATATTACAGCTCCAATTAGAGGAAGAACTTTTTGATGTTGATGATTCATTTGATCTATGTGTTGCTGTGGCTGATCTGTGATGCAGAGGTATTCGGGAAGTGATTTGCTTGGTGTAACGGCTAAAGTTGTCGATATGCCTCACCACTGTAATATCCTATCATTTTACTCCTTTTTCTATAAATCTGTGCGCCTTTAATTTTAATTTTTTTCCTGCTGAACTAGTTATTTACCATATTTGTATAGTTCATATGCTTATGTTTCAATAATTTGTAAGATGCTTATATTATACTAAAATTTCCATGTCTTAAACTTGTAAGCATGACGTACCATGTAGACAAATTTTCATCTATGAAGTGTGGGAGCATGATCAACATGAGCTCATTTGTTGTTAGCATTGATACAAATATCGGCCGCTATGCATTAGTATTTGGGTCTTTTAATATTGATTTTTTTGATAATGTGATAATATCGTGACGTGTTTCGGTATCAACGATATATCACAACAAGTCAACTGATATAACTCTATCAACTTATGAATTTTAGAAAATTTGTTCCTTCTAATAAGTTCGATATCAATACGAATTGTCCGATATTGATATGATTGCAACCGATGTCAATACTAATACTAATACCAATGCTGATATTTTCATCAATGGTTTCCAGTGTTGTCAAAGGTGTTTTGAGTGCTCGCCTAGGTGCTCAAGCAAGGTGTGGCGAGGCACGGGCAGTTGAACCATGTTCAGATGAGTTTAAATACAAGGCCCCTAAAATAAGGAAACTAGGCGCTTAGGTTTGTTTAAAATAAAAGTTTGTTAATTTTTCTAAAATATCTATAACCTTTTAAAAAATTACAAATTTGTATTTTTTTTAAATGTATTTGTGATTTCAACACTACAATTTGTGTAACACTACCCTCCTTTCTGCCATTTCTTTTGTACCGCTCACAATCACCATTTTTATCATTTTTGCTATTAGTTAATGTCACGAACAACCAATTTTGAGCGAAGACAAAGGCTTTGAGTCCTAAAGAGTAGGTGCAAAACCTTCTAAAGTAATAATAGCAGTGGAGGAAGAGGTTGATTCAGAGGAAATAGATGAGGAGATTGATGGCTACAAATTTTTTAATTGATTTGATAAGGGTTTATTTGATGATGATAATAATGATGAGAATATTGTGGTGGATTTTAGTAATTATTAGAATAAGAGCATTCTAGAGTTGTACGTGTTGGAAGATACGTATTGCAGACTAGTACTTTGTCTCGATTACGTTATGTGTGATAATGTAATACTTATTTATATTTATAATTGTTTTTAGTTAATATGTTCACGTTGTTTGTAAATATATTTATATTTAAATTAACACCTCACTTGTCTCGAGTGTGCTTTACATAGTGTCACAATCCAATTTTTATAGCTAGAAAACCGTTTGTTGTGTTCTTTCCCATTGGTATCTAAATGTTAGCCAACTTGACCCCCAAGCACACTTAATTGTAAGGGCCTATCTCAAAACACAATCGTGAGCAAACAATTAGTATCGAGTATCTCGAATGTAATTAAATCGCTAGTTGAAGGTATAGAAATACAAACAAACAATCAAATAGTAACATAAAGCAATTGTTTCTTGAATCCATTTCCCATATAGAGGATTTTTAGGCCTTTGACTTTCGGTACTAGTATACATTGAAAGTCCTAGAAATTCAAACTAAAACACAAATTTTTAACTTTTGGCCCTTTAACTTTTAAAATGGGGTATCTAAGTTTTCTATAATGTTAAAATTCAAATTAAAATAAGATAAATTCCTAGAAAAACTTCAGGATGTGAGAAACATTATATAAAAATTTATATGGCTTGGTTTAGATTCTAACACATAACACTGAGCATCTCGAGTAATATGGAATCTTAGCATCTTAGCTAGCATAACATTTTTGACAACATTGTTTGTGTCTTTGTGGGATGGATTATTTCTGGAACATTTGATTAAACAAGATTATAAGGTCCCTTCTATGTTTATGGATTTGTTGTGAGTGCAAAATATTTTAATCTATCCTAGAACATGGATGGCTTTATCTTGTTTCCTCTTCATTATTTGCTAGTTAGAAAATTGAGCATACTAGTAAGCCAGCTTTCATCATGTATCCATATTTAAGAAGTGGATTCATTAGCTATCATCATACCTTATTTGCACAATCGTCAAACTCTGTTTTTTATGTAACGTGCTTTTTACCAAATCATCGACAAGAAGAGGCCATATGTCTCAAGACCATATAATGAATTATTAGCAAATGCACTAAGTATTAAAAATATCAGTCTATATACATTATATTTTCAATATATCTGCCCCCTGTTTCTGATCTGCAAAAGAATTCTTGCATCCAATATGCCTAATATAGATACATATCGCCCGATATGAGCAATACTGCTATTTGCGATCATCCTACCTTATGTTTGTCATACTATGTGCCTTTTGTGTAATATGTTTTTACCAAATCATCAACAACAAGAGGCTATATGTCTCGAGTTCATGTAACGAAATATTGACCGATATACTCAATATTAGAAATATCAATTGATACGCCTGATATTTTTAAAAACCCTAGTTTCCGGTTTGCATAAAGATTCTTGCATTTGATATGTATAATATAGATGCATATCACTCCATATGGCCGATACTAGTGTTTGCTATCGTCCTACCTTATTTTCGCAATTGTCATACTCTATGCTTTTTGTGTAACATTTTTTTTTTACTAGATCATCAACAATAAGGGGCCATATGTCTTGAGATCGTAGAACAAAGTATTGATTGATCCACTCAATATTAAAAATATTGATCGATACACTTGATATTTTTCAATATATTGGCCCCTAGTTTCCAATCTGCATAAATATTTTTGTACTCAATATACTTGAGATCAGTACATATTACAAGATACAACCAATACCATTATTAGCTATTATCTTACCTTATTTGTGCAATTGCTATATTCTTTGCTTTTTGTGTAACATTTTTTACCAAATTATCAACAACAAGAGGCCATACGTCTCAATATTATAAAATGAAATATCGGCTGATATACCTATTATTCAAAATGTTGATTGATACGCCCAATATTTTTCAATGTGTTAGGCCTAAGCTTATGATCTATACAAATATTCTTGCATCCGTTATGTCTTTTATTAATATATATCACCTAATATGTCCAATAACATTATAGGTAGTAGTTGATGTCATTGTTTTAATCCATTCAAGACCATGGTTTAAAATATCAGTATCAGTATTGGTCACGGCTATATCGGACAACATGGAGGGTAGAGATTGCATTAAATTAGGAAATGGAGGGCTATGGAGAATTGATGTAATCTCCACCATCAATTTCCTAACATCAAATCTTGGCAATTGGGTGGACTAGGAAGCCAAAATGGTGGAGGGATCATAAAAACACATGTCCTGAACTGATTCGAAAATGTGGTAGTCCTTGAAACATGACTGAAAGACTCAAACCCAACATTACATGATACAACCCAATATGAATTGATTATGTTTTATCCACTTTGATTGTTTTGGGTAAAATCTGAAATTTTGTGTTCAGTTTGGGTTTACTTTGTTCTAGTATTAGATATATCAAAAGCAAAATTTCTAAGAATTATAAGTTGAAAGGTAAATATCGGTTGATATATTGCCATATACGGTCGATACATGTTCAAGATTCTCGCAATCTAACTATTGGCTATTCATTTCCTTTTTTCCCATTCAGCTCCTCCCTAGTTGATGTGTTGGAATAGTTGGAGTATCCTCAAATCTCATTTACTCTCTTAGTCTTTTATATTCTAACACTTGATTGCAAACATATATACCAATTCATGTTCTCATGCACGTAACAATATCTGATGTTGTTAGATGACTAAGGTAATGGTGAAATGTTGCTATATATTTAGTTCTATAACCCTTCTTTGCTCAAATACTTGAATGAATTGCCATTCTTTTGAAGTTTTTTATGATATATTTCTTGTTGTGTTCGTCAATCTCTGTATAATGGGATTATAAGAAGGGTAACTTTATTGCAATAGTAAAGTTGTCATTATATGACCTGGTGGTCATAGGCTTGATTAGTGAAAACGGCCTTTTATACAATAGATTAAGAAGTGGTCTGTCCATTTCTTGGATCCTGCATATAGTTGCAAATTTTTCTGCATAATGGATTATCTGAATCATAAACTTAGTATCTTTTGCAACTAAATAGATTATGATAATGTTATACTGCTAAATCGTGAGACATTGCGTAGTCAAATGTTATATATATATATTTGTTCACATTATTTCTTGTTTGCGTATATTATTTTGCAGATGTCGAAATTCATCAAGACATACGCAAGCAGTTTTGGGATCCTGAGCAATGGCCGAAACATGTTCTTGTCAGATATACATGGTTAGTACTGCTGCATGAGTTAGTGAAACATTTTTCTATCTAGTCTTTATAGGGCACATCTGCTTGTACAACCTTTACACAACTCTTTTTCATATATAGAAAGAAAAATTTTAAAAAGAAAAAAGAAAAAAAATGAGAAAATTAAATGGAGTTCATATACTCTACCTATATATAGAAAGATGGTGGTAAAAAGGTGGTTGTATGGGAGTTGTATGTGTATTGTTTTTCTTCCTTATGAAGAATAATCGTTTTCTGAGGATTGGAAAACATGTATGGTTGCTGGAGATTAGAGTAAAACATTGCACATAAGGCAAATTTCTGATATTTTTCATTCCATTGACTTGCCAAAACTACATATCTGGTGATCCATGGACGAGATATCAACATTAATATTGGTTATATTAGGTGCAATTTTTTAATTTGCCGAGGAAAAATATGTATTCAAGGAAAGTATTGGCCAACATGTCACATGTCTTTGTATATATTCTAAATATCGGCTTATATATTATCGATTTAACCACATATTACAATTTGTCACGTTATCGGATAATATCAATATTATGAGGCCTTATACCGATATTTTTTATATGGATCAATATTTTATTTTATGGGTTGATGAGTTCTATTCATCTACCTTTGATGATTTTTATTCTCCGTGTGCTTGGAGTGGACTGGATTTTAGTTTCATGCCAAAACAGTGTCCTATTATAGCAACAACATCTGCAAATCCTTCGGCCCCATTAAGTAAGATCTGTTATAG
Source organism: Nepenthes mirabilis (assembly GCA_025585075.1). Lineage (NCBI taxonomy): Eukaryota > Viridiplantae > Streptophyta > Magnoliopsida > Caryophyllales > Nepenthaceae > Nepenthes > Nepenthes mirabilis. The sequence continues at coordinate 8,342 of JAODPA010154678.1, forward strand.
AAATTCAATTTCATCATTTTATTCAATTTCGTGTAATATCTTTCTAGAATAGAAACAATTTTGAAATTATTTTTATCATGTAACTTTAAATTTTTCTAGGTCTGCATCTTCATTTCTTTTTTCCAACCACAATTAACTTGCATTTATTCACATGTCATGTAGTTTAAGTCCCATTAACAACAACAACAGTAGCAAAGCTTTAAGAATATTAAATGGGATTGGTTATATGAATCCAATTTTACCATTTCACTGCTTTAATTATAATATCTTCCTAGACTAGAAACAATTTTATATCATATTTATCACCCAATTCTAAAAGTTTTTTGGTTTACCTATTTTATTTTTTCTTCCAACCATAACTAATCCACATTTCTTCACATATTCTCATATTGTCTAAGTTATAAGTCCCGTCAACACAATAACAATAGTAAAGCTTTAAGTCTATTTAAGTTGGATAGGCTATATGAATCTAATTTTGTCATTCCAGTTGATTTAGTGTAATATACTCCTAAAGTAAGGATAGTTTTAAATTGTTTTTTCTCATATTACTCCAAAATTTTCTATGTCTATTTTTATTTTTTTTCCTCAAACTACAACATTGTCACCTTTTTTCACGTCTTGTCATGTAGTTACAAATCATAAAACCTGCCAATTTATGGCTGAGCTGCCTCAACTACATAAATAATCTAACATCACCAGCACTCACCTCAAGTGATTGATTCATGTAGGAAGTTTGTAATTTGCAAATATGAGAAGCATGGATAAAAATATTAGTATTGGTATTGGTATTAATCATGTATATAGTGGTATCAGATATATTAAGTAATGCTTATTAGTATTGGATAAATTTAAAGAAAAGAACATTGAGAATAGTAAATTGATAGACAAATATCAGTTGATATGTCACCAATAAAGTAACATATTATGATATAGTCGTGGTATCAAAAAATATTATTGTCAGAAAATTAATACTGATATATATTGATTGATATTTTTGTCTATGACTTGAAAAGTTTGGCTATCTTCCAAATGGCAACTGAATAGTTGTGTTGTGATTTCTGCTATATACAGGGAGGAGCGCACAGAGATCGATGTGATTTCTGGATTTTATGTCCTCTTTGGATCAGGTAAGGATTTAAAGCTTTTTTTTTAAAAAAAAAAAACTAGATTAAGCATGTAAATCTTCACTAAAATAGTCGTTCTCAATTATTTATTGTATCAATCATGGATGAAAGTATGGATATTTATATTTGCTATATCAAACAATTTTTTTACGAAGCAAAAAAAATTTGAATTCAGATAAATACCAGCTGATATATTAATTATATCTGCCTATATTTTGAATAACGGTTAATATAACGTCTTATACAACAACATATTGTGATCTTATCATAGTATTAGAAAATATTGATGTTGAAGAGGCGATGCTGATATACTATGGTTAATTTCATTCTATGGTCTTAACCATAATTGGAAATATTAGTATTGAGTAATATATATCTGTATCGGATATATTAAAAGGAAAGAAATTTATGAGAATAGGAAGCTGACAGGGTCATATCAGGAGACATTTTGATATAGTATTGATAGTATTGAAAAATATTTGTATCAGAGATCAAAATTGACATATATTGTCTGTTGTTTTCATCTATGGTCTAAACTTAATAATCTCAGGCATGTGGAATAAAATATCAAGCCCAATGCCGATATTTTTCAATACCATGACAAAATCATAGCATGTTGCCTGTCGACAATATATTATGGTACATTGACCCTTATTCAAAATATTATGTACTTGATATTTCCATTACATCAGCAGATATTTGCTTCTGAGTTCCAATTCAAAAAAAAATTACATCCAATACATATAATACCTATTCATATTATTCAATATAGCTGAGATTGATACGACCACAATTCATACTTATATCGATATTGGTATTTTCATTCATGGTTGGGACATATGCATGTGGACAACTAGTACCATACTGGCACTCTTAAACTTCAATTAAGATGGCAAAAGCTTCGTGCATTTATTTTTTGCAAAGTAGAAAAGAATTAAATCTAGGGATATATTAGGCATATCTGTCTGTATTTTAAATATCAATAGATATAACCGCATATTATAATTTTATTGATGTATTATGAAATATTGTCAACAAAGCTTGATACTGATATCTACCAATATTTTATTACAATCTCAACTTGATAGTGTTGGTGGGCCGATACTGGCAACTAATAATCAAATATAGAGTGGGCATTTCCTCCATTTTTCTGTTTTGAGTCTTCTTATACTTTCAACATCGATTATTTCGTCCTAATAACTTGGACATGTGGGATCATATGAGGGGTTTAACATATTTTGATATGTTGTTATAATTTCAACCTTCAATGGGTTTCTTGAGCTGCATTTGCTAATCTTTGTCGTTGCAAACAGCCGTGCTGCTGACACTCATTTTGTCAATCTACATTCTGCAATCATCCAAAGACAAATTAGCAAGGTAAGGTTTTTGTCGCTTTCTTTTCAAATATAAGGCTGCATTGGCCTCCTAATGTTGAATTTTTTTTTAACAAAGTGATAAGAATACAGATTGGGATGATATTTTAATGTGTCGTTTGTATTCTGTCCTTCCATATCCAATGGACAAGTCTTAACTATGGGAATGATAAAAGAACCTAACATCTAGGAAGACTATAACAAAACCCGTTATTGACACACACATACAAGCTTCAAATGAGTCCAGCCGTTCGTGGACTGGTCGGAGGCTCGGTTCTTACACCTAAGTTTAATTTTGAAACTCAGTTTGATGAACAAGCTAAGCATGAGCTGATGACATGAGCCGGATTGGGTTTGACTCACTTATTCTCGTGAATTGCTCGGTTTCATCTGTTTATGGGCTTATAAACAAACCTGTTTATTGGCTCATGGATAAACTCATTTAAGGACTGATAATAGACTTATGATAATATAAAATTTGTGTAAAAAAACTTATGAATAGACTTATTTAAGAGCTTAAGCTTGGGCTTTTCATATGCTTGGTATGAGTGCTGCTATAGTCCTACTATTTAAGTTCATATTATCACTTAATAATTAGGATTAGAAGTAAAAAAATTTGAAGGTATAGATTCCACAAGTATTATAAAAATTTGATTCAATCTGTACCTTTTATTTTCTAACTTTTAATCTTCTTCATTGGTTATACAAGGGAGCCAAAAAGTTGAGAAGGCTATAACAACTCTCCTTTTGCATGACAAACAAGCTCCGCTTGGTTTGCGCATTTTAACTCATCTCATTTATGTATAAAGAAACAAAGTCTAAGCTTAAATTTTGGTTTGGCTTGTTCATGCATAAATAAACCAAGCCATGGGCTAAGCTCAAGTAAGAAATTTTTTTTAACCAGGTTGAATTTGAACTAAGAAAATAATGCTTGGAGATCAAGCTCATTTGTATGTAAAAAGAATTGCTCGATCATGGATGAAAATATTAATATTTGACGTATTAAATAACACGTATAGATATTGGATTTATCAGAAGTTTTTTTTTTTAAGTTGTTTAGGGTCTTATTAGTCAATTTCTTACGATATATCACTGATAGAATAAAATATTATGATATTATCATAATATCAAAAAATATTATTATCAGTGACCTGATATCATAACATATCGACTGATAATTAAATATATGGGCGTGACTCATTTGCAAAACACAATAATCCTGTAGTCATTTTTTATTATATAATGTCTTATTTATCTATTTATATAAATAAGTTTACATAAGAATAAATTGATATCTATTACAGATTTGTGAAGGAGACCATAGCAGAAAGTAGTACCGCCGGCGGAGGATTTGAAAAATTGGAATAGGATCCTCCTACAAGCACAACAAAAGCCAGGTAAACTTTATATGTGAATTAGACAGAAGATAATTGAAGTTTAAAAAAAAAAAAAAACTAAGCTAATTACAAATACATAATATTGAATGGTCGATCTGTATGATTAGACTGTTGAGAATTTATTATTATTATCATTATTATTAGTTTTTTGCTTTGAGCTGTTGTTGCTGCTGTTATTGTTATTATCTATTGTCAATGATGATGCTAAATGTGAAATAGTGTTTGGTTAGAGTGACGTTGGTTATTGTTGTTTCTATTAAAGATATCTCCATTTGTTTGTCATTTTATTTTTCAGAAGGATCTAAGAAATTATTAGAAAAATGGAACAAACATATTATCATATTGTTATGTTCTAAAGAAGTAACATTAAATTGAAAATCGGATCGTAACATTTTATATGCTTGTTGTGTCTGAACCTAAGAGTCTGAACCGATTCCGTCAATGACAAAGCCGAAAACCTGACAGGAGGCTCCAAAGCAGCAAGAAAAATGTCCACATGGACCGGTGAGAGGTTGCGAATATCGGCATGATGACTTCGGGTGTTACATGAGAAGTCTTGCTAGAGAAGTGAGTTGCACTCTTTTTAGTAGTCTACTCGGTCCATCGTCTCAGCATCACGACGGAACCCGGTAGGTGCTATTAGAAGCATTACACGAGTTCTATGCTATCATTTAGCCAAGAAGAACTAACGTCTTTCCGACCCATTTACTAATCGAGTTTTTCTTAGCAGTATGGTCTCTTAGCCGACATCTTGAGGCTCAGGCCAAATTAGTTTAAGCTCGAACCGTTTAAGGCACTAAGAACACACTTTAGACCCTTTCAGCCAAGAAGAACATCTTGCCGACCAATTTACTAATCGAGTTTTTCTTAGCAGTTTGGTCTCCTAGCCGACATCTTGAGGCTCAGGCCGAATTAGCAGGGAACTCTCTGTCCCTCTTTCTACTGTTTAAGCTCGAACCTTTTGAGGCACTAAGAACACAATTTAGACCTTTTCGTATTTGTTTCTTGTAGTGTCCATGACTAAGGAATCAGATTATTCAGATCAAGCTTCTTCTTTAGGTCTATATTTCGGGTCACGTTCTTGATCCAAACACCCTTGAATATTTGAATAATACATCTAAATTATATGAATTCTTGGGGTGTGGCTCTTAGGTTTTTAATCATGAAAAGATAAAATAAGAGTATAGTGAATGTACATTCAATCAAAATTTAAAAAAAAAAAAAAACAATAAAAAAGGGAAAGAATGAAAAATGAAAAATTACATCTGATTCATGTGTTTTCCTACACGAATTCTTGTGATTTCATGCAGGATTTGTTGGTTTCTATCATCCAAAAATCAACCCAATGTGGAGTGCATTGAGTCATTATTAATTTTAATAATTTTGGATAGTTTAAATATTATATATATAAAGTTAAATAAAATTCGGCAAATAAATAAAGAGTAGAGAAAAAATTGACATTGTGTTGATGGCTCCAAATTTTGCTTGCATCCGCATCTATGGGGCCTGAATATAACCAAGAACAAGGAAGCCATGCCCGGATCACGGGGCTGGGCGGCACTTGTCGCAGTGTCAACGCCCATGATTTCTTCGGGTTTAGCGGTGCAAGTAGGGTGGCCTCTTGTCGTAAGGCCGAACTCCAAATGATCAAGGGGGTTGCGGTGTCCTACACTTTTGCTTCTACCCATTCGATCTAATTTGGCGGGTGAAATTTAGTGTTATAAAAAATTAAAAAATAAAAGTCATAAAATGAAAAAATAGAGAGTTACTCATTTTAGCCCTCTTCAACTTCTAAATTCTAAGACAAGTGCTACTAGAGAAGATCGATTTCGTTTTAAAGCAAGTTGCTAGATGGCCTTGGCAAAGTAGAGAGCATAGAAGATGTCGCAACAATTATTCAACGTGCGTGCTTCATCGAATATGGCACGGCATTATTATGAACTTTGAGATTATTTCAAATAAGAACCGTCTAATACAACTTGATGTCCACCTTGGAGAAGTGAACGTCGCCACCGTGAAGAATGCATATTGTTGCTAAAGCAGTGAAGATTGATGAATCGACAAAGAAGAGCTTAATGATTTCTAGATCATTTGGTGGTTCACTCGTCACGAGCTGCGGATAAAAGACAACAATGTGCGAGGAAAATCACTCTAGACAAAGCTTGACACTATGCATCGACAACATTCGTGGGCACAATGAACCGGATGTGCAAGTTACAATCGGGTTTTTTTTCTATCATGTTATACAGATTATAATTAGGTTTTTTCTTTTAAGATATCTCAATATGTGAAGATTAATTGAAGATTGTTCTACATAGTTAGATTGAAAAACTTGATAATAAAGATTTGAATGTTCAACTCATTTAAAAATGGTAATACTCTAACAGTATATTTGATTATTAGAATGAAATAAGGTAAGAATAGAATAATTATTCTCAATAAATTG
>JAODPA010154689.1:0-14681 GCA_025585075.1 Nepenthes mirabilis
GGCGATGATGCGGCGCACCTCGGATGCCAACCCGACTGATCCAAATGTCATCCAAAATTTTTTTTAATATTTAATTAATTTCGTCATACCCAATTTACCCAAAATCACAGTTAATATTGAATTAATTCGAATAAAATTCGGAATATCACATTCTCCCATCCTTACAAAAATTTCGTCCTCAAAATTTACGCCTCTCGATCTTAACCTCGATTATCCAACAATGAGGATATTCTTTCGAACTTCGTCTTCGCACTTCTCAATACTCTTCCTTGATCAAATGATTTCTCCAAATCTGATCATCAATACTAGATCCTTTCTATTCCAAAATCCGAAATGAAACTTTAACACAACACAAATTCTCGTCAATGGATGACAATTCCGATCCAAGCACATTCGAATAATTATTCACATATTTCTCATACAAATCACATTGGGTATATTATGTCCATATATCAAATTTAGAGATAAGGCCAATATGTAGACCGCCTCTTCGACCTACCGAACACTTTAAAAGATTTCGATGAACCTTATCTTTAAATTACTCGACGACCTCCAAACTCAAAATTCTTCTTTTCAAGGTGCTTCCATAAACATTTGACCATCCACATCGAACTTCAAATCGGATTGCAAATCCAATCTCCTACTTGAAGCGTCAAATCATATCTTGTGACAAATAGCCAAAAGTTTAAACACTTCCGCTGCGCTACTCTGATTGATCATCTGTCTCCAATCAAAATCAGAAGCCTCATAATTAAAATATTTTACAATCTTTTCATCTTGATAACATGCCAACAGCGAATCTCGAGAACGACATCCTGATCGGCAAGAAAAGAGCTGACTCTATCAACTTATCCATCATCCTCCAAATTGCTACCAATCTTCTAGTCATCCGAGGCAGACCTGAAACACAAATCTTGAGGCTTCTTCTTCTACTCAACTTCATCTTTAGGCACGAATATACCTTGTCACACAGGCCACAACCTCACGCTTTATGTTTTGTTTGCAAACCTTGACACATGATCAACTTGCCATCAAATTCTCTCTCCACTCCGTAAGGTGAAGAATCTTTGATGTTCCCATCGAACTTGGACAACTCCAACTCAATATAGCTGCTAACAACCTCATTTACTTCCGAACTTCCATCCAATTAGCGATACTTAAACAAGAGAATTCTTGCGAACATGCCTTCTCTCAAATGTGCAAAGGGAAAGCACTGGTACAGAATGCCTCGGATTGCCTGCTCAATCGCTTTCTACTTTAATGTAGCTCATCCAAAAAGGCTTCATTTCTGATATTCTCAAAAGTTTCTCCCGCAGATAGAAATTTCGTTTGGAATCCAATCCTAGCAGTAAAGGGGAAATTCTTCTGACCTAATCTTCCCACTGGCATTCTTGCCATAGTACTTCACACAAAAATACTCCAAAATGTGCCGCATCCTGGACTTTTCTTTGAATAATGTGCCCGACCATACTAAATCCATATATGTCAAAATCTTTCTTACAAGCATCACTTTAATTGAATACTGATAACTTCTATTCCAAGGACGCCAATGGCATTCTAATCCTCAAGAAATTTCCCAACAAATTTCCATCATAACTAACCAAATTTAAAAACTCTACACTCCCATGACCCTAGCCGGTCTTTTCAAATTTGCCACAGCTCCCATCTTCTTCAAATTGTCAAATATCACATTAAGAAACATATGACCCAAAATAATGCCTTCTCTAACCATAATTTTCATTCCTCAAAATTCTTCAATTAAATTAGAATATTATTAATAAGGCCATTATAACTAACCTAAAAATAATCAAAAAGTCCAATCGATAATATCCATAAAAGACGCCAAAATATTTAACAACTCAAAAGCACTATCAAAACTTCGCAACGGCCACATATTGACCTGAAAGCTGTCCTATACACATCCTCCCACTTAATTCACAATAAAGGATACCTCGAGCACAATTCGATCTAAGAGAAAACCCAAATTTCTTCAAATGGATCCATCAAATCCTCGATCTTTGACAACTGATACATATCCAATTTTTAAATAATCCAAACATAGATCTATCAATCCAATTTTATTCACCAGAGAGCATTAAAGTATTCTACGCCAAGACACTTGGCCGAATAAAACCTTCTCAGTAGGTTTTACAATTGCTGTTTCAATTTCTTCAACTCAAACAAAACTACCCCATACGAAGCCTTCGAAATAGGCGACAATCGAAGCACAACATCAAAAATAAATTTGATCTCTCGATCCAAGAGCAAACAGTTGAATCCTCTGAAAACATCTTCAAACTCGCAATGACCAAAATATTTTCAATGGTCACGTAATAACTCCCAGATATAACTATATATGCCAAATAAGCTCGACATTCATCTCACAACAGATGACTCACTATACCAAGATCAACCCTGAAACCTTCTTAATAATTCCTCCTTGGAGCCAAGAAAACTCATATTCTGAATGCAGAATGGGACAGACTTGCCAAAATAGTCTTTCACGACTGAGGATGCAGCTCTAATTTCATAGGCTGTATATGAAAAATACCTTGCTAAAACAGTCTGACTTCTATCTAGACGTCTGGAATCCAAAAACTTGAAATTTAAACAATCCCTTGACAAATAGCATATCATGCAGCAATTTGAAGCAGACTCCATTTTGGGCGAAGCAAACTCATCTCGCGTATTTCTTCCCACTAAATTTACAGGCTGATCTTGCAAACTCAAATTTCAGGAAGAAGACTTTATTTCACCTGAATTTCTTTTTAACTTATCCTTTGAATGATAAACAAATCAATCTTTCAAATTTTGACTCCAATGCCCTGATTTCTTCTTAAATTACTTCTCAAGACTACTCCTACTTGATCAATAAAGTATGTTCCAACTTCTCATCATAAGTCTAGCGCCCGAATGACATAAACTATTTCCAAATTGAATCTTGAACCCGCTTGTGAATATTGTCCACTTTGTTACACAGGCCCACGGTTTTGTTCCTGACAAGCGGCCTCCACCGCCCCCAAAACGCGTCCACAAGGGAGAGTTATTCACGCCCTTATAAGGTACGCTTCATTCCCCCCATCCGATGTGGGACATCACAGTCCACCCCACTTGGGAGCCCAGCGTCTGCGCCGGCACACCGAACCGGGTCCCGTATCTGATACCATTTGTAACGTCCCCAGACACCCATTTATGAATATCCTCCTCTTTACCACACAGGTGCATGATTTTATTCCTAATAGACGGCCTCCACTGCCCCTAAAACGTGTCCACAAGGGAGAGTATTCACACCCTTATAAGACATGCTTCGTTCCCCTCTCCATCCGATGTGGGACATCACACGTCACCTCTATCAACGACCCGAAACGTCCCTTCATTGCTCATCCTTAACATTTTAAAATTACCCGAAGTGTAAGATGTTAAGAGTCCCCTCTACGACATGGTGTGGAGTGATGCACCAATGTCCACTACCAAGTCAGACGCATACTCGGTTAGATTGACCACCTCATCCTCCTCACACGCAAACCAAAAGTCACCATCAAGAATGACCAAGACTCTCTCCGTGTCACGAGCCTTGTCGGGTTTATTCACCTTACCTTTTACGTTCTCACACTTTCACTTGTAATAGTAGTTTTTGATGTAACCCCTTTTTTTCATAATAGTAACATTTATAATTTTGATACCTCAATCGAGATTTCTTTCAGCTTTTCTCTCTGGATTTAGAATAGTGCTCTTCACTCTTTCCCCGAGACTTGATAACAAGTAGTTCAAAGTGCGAAGAGGATGACGATTCCTGTGACCGACGTCTTATCTTTTCATTCAACACGGCTCTCATTGCCAATTTCAGGGTCACCACGCTATTCGTAATAGTATTGGCAATGGTGATCCGTATTACCTCTCATGAGTTTGGTAGAGTTATCAAGAGCCATAAGCCTAGCACATTGTCTTCAAATTTGATGCCCATATCATTCAATTGGTCCACGCATTCTTGGAACTCGTTCAAATGGTCGGTAATGGATGAGCCCTCCTTATACTTCACCTGCATCAATTTCATTAAGTGAAACACCTTGTTGCCAGTTTTAGAAGCCTAGAGCATTTCTAGCTTCTCCTACGGTATCTTTACATTCGTCTCATTTCAGATATGATTATATTATACATATTATCGTCCACGAGCTGTCGAATACAGCCACAAACCTGATCATACTCAAAAGTCCATCCCTCCTCGGATTTTGCCTTGGGATTCTATGCAGTGAATACTAGAAGATGCATCGTTTTGACGAACAGCAAGTCCTTTATCTTGCGCCGCTAGATATCATAATTTGTGCAATTTAGACAAATCATTTTGTTCTTGACCTTCATCGATTCTAATAAAGCTCAATAGTCGGCACTAACAACCCTCTCTGATACTAATTGTTAGGGATCGACCAGCAAGTCAATTGGATCGAAAGAAAAGCACAATGACAACGACATACAACAGATAAACAATAACCACACAATAGAGAAAAAATTGAGATACACACAAGTTTATATGAAAACCCTCTTCTAAATAAAAGAAAAAAAAACTATATGACAATTCGTTCACAAATCTCCATTATGAAAAATGGTTACAAAAACTGCAATGAATAGAATACAAGAACACAACTCCTTGTATTAATCATCGACACGAGTAGTAGTGATGACAATATATGTAAAATGAATCTCCTTTTCTTATTTCTTTCACTGACGGTACTCACTGAACCAAATCCAGCAAATCGCTCACCTACATATCTGTTCTAGATTATTTTTTTGCAGGTAATTTGTTACACCAACTATTGAGCACTAGTTCTTCAATCGTCAGTTCCTGCACTTTCGCCAGTTCCCGCGCTTTTAGTAAATTATAGTCGGCCTCCAACATCTTCAATCCGACTGGCCCCTTCAATTCGGCTGGCCCTCATCAGTTCGGCCGGCCCTCCAGTCCAACCATCACTCTTCAATCCGACCGGCCCCCTATTTTGCCATCTAATCACCCTTTGATATTAACAATTTGACTGGATGCCCTTCAATCAAGTAGTTCGGTTGGATGCCCTTCGGCCCCAGCACCTGGTTGCCCTCTGGTCCTCGTTGCAAGCGCAAAGCACACGGGAATATAACAATACTCCGTCTCGGAATCGTACCTTATATGAGTGCTCGACTGAACATCTAATCTGTTTGTCAACCGGATATGGGCGCACATGGAAATGACCCATATCCCAACAATAGGAAGTAAAAATAGTGTGCAACAATCAGAAGACTGGAATATGGTTTTGGTTGGCAACACACTAATTGTAGAAAGCATTAAAAGTTGCAGATATTTCCATTTTCTTTTACTTATTTTTTACTAAAATTCCTCGATAGAATTCTTGATTACTAATCAGGAAACTCACCAATGTCTCAAGTATAAGATTTTGACAAAAAAGCATGGGAATCAAACTTGAAGAATGCAAAAGCTCACACAGATATACAAGTTTAAGCGAAAATAAACCGACCTGAAGTAGTTTCAGCTCGTTGATGCTTTCAGGGTTTTCAGCTTGTTCAGCTATTTATTTATTTAAAGAAAACAACGGCCAAAGAATAGCGCGTTAGACTGCACAAGGTTCAGTCTTCCAATATAATGTGATTCGATCAATTTTGCTTACGTACATGATCAAGTAGGAGAATTTCACAAAAATAAGAACTTTCACGTTTCTCTCCATTTTTTCCCTCTCAACCTTCGCAAAGTTTTCTCACATTTTTTCAATGTTTCTCTCGACCACACTACACATCTCTTAGCCTTTGTCTTTTGTCACTTTTCACGAACTTTTCTCCCATACTTTGCCCTCCTTATACAGCGACAGAAGGAATCCATTGAAACTTACTGATATTGAAGAGGTGGTGGGGTTGTTGAATTCCGTTGGGCTTCACTAGGAATAAAAATATATACAGAACTGGCACAACAAAAATAAACCGTCGAATTCTCCGTCAATCGCCATCCACTAAACATCTGTCGGAATACAAAAAATAAAATTACACAACAAAGTATATACAAACCTGCCGAAATTGGCACTTAGACTGTCACCTTATGGATTTCTCACAGAACCTTCTTTAAATAGTTTCGCTCGAACGAATTTTGCGTCAACATCGTACGACCTTCGATGAAAAACATCGCTAGAACGAGCCCGACACTGCCATCACACAATCCTCCAGATAATCCGTTTATTAGGCATTTGGGAGGTAAAGGTGTAGACTCTTCACTGATCGTCTTAATTGCTAGGATTTGCTCGATAGAAAATCGTAGGATAGTGTGAAGTAAACATTGCAGAGTAGTGAGAGGACGTACAAGAGGAAAAGCTGCGAAATCGAAGCCAGGCATGCAGGAAAAGTGCCGCCAAGTCGTCCCTTCCGCTCATCGTCGCCGCTGAGATCAGCGTGAGAACGGCTCCGCCGCATTTAATTGAGGATTAAAATTTATCATGAAGACTGCGGTCCAAAGAATTTGTTTGACTCAAATTAGACATCAAACTCGATGGCTCAATTTCATCTTTGACCAAAGAACTGCCCAACTGATAAGAATTATTGTCAGTCTTTTATTTTATCTAATAATTTTATAAATTATCGTCTGTAGATAGAGATAAAAAACTGTAGCCAACTACTATCTGAAAGGTATAAATAACCCTCTTCTCAAGAGAGTGGGAGACAGAAAAAAGACGCTTTTAAGTGCAAACTCGAAAAATTTAAATCACTCAATCATCCTTCTTTTTAACTAAATGAACCTCAGCATAAACACTCTCTTATTTTTTTCATTTTCTAAGAAAGTCTACTGACTTAAGTATCAGAAAGTATATCGGAGTCAAAACCTCGTATACTTTTTAAGCTAACGTTTATTTCTGTTGTGTAGGTTCCAGATTGAAAAGTGCGGAGATGAAACCCCAACATTCTTAATCTGACGAAAATTTGGAGTTGAGTCGCAACATTGACGACATTGTGAGAAGCAGAACTAAAAATCATCTACTGTTGCCAAAATAGACGATGGTTAACACCAGGAATCACGCAAGTGTTGTAGCCGAGGATATCATTTCCCCAAGCAATGAACCTCTTGTTAGTGGCCGTGAAGAGAACCAACAGGCTCTCTTCATGCGAGAAATCAACGCTGGAATGGACAATATGTCCAAGATACTTCAAACTTTATGCACCCAAACAAATCTTCGAAAGTAGAGGACCCAATCTTCAATGGCCCACAAACCAACTTCAAAAAGGAAAAATCAAATAAGAAAACGTCCAGTTGGAAGAACTTACCAAATCGACGACCAAGCTGTGGTAGCCTCAAGTGACCAAGGACCATCACGCGTAGAAGGCCGATTAGGTCCGCAATCATAGGATGAAAGTCCAAAAAGACAAAATCCTCGTTACTCTCGTAACGATCGCAAACCTATGGAACAAGAAGGAGCTTCCTGCAATGTTCAACCACCAAGTAGAACCAGTCACTCTTCTAGACACCAAGGAAATAGTCATGCCGAGTTGGGACATATCTCAATGCAAAAAGATCCGGTGCTTCTCGAATAGAGGAAAAAGTGAATAAAATTTGGCATCACGTGTTTGGAGACAACACTGAATATGGCACAATAGACTTTAGAAGATCCCCATTCAAAATGGAGATCAGAACAAAACTATTTCCTCACAAGTTTAAGATACCAGCTTTGGATACCTACAATGGAAGTGCAGATCCTATGGATCATATAGATCACTTCCAAACTCTCTTAGGTCTCCAAGGTCTAAATGAGACAACAATGTGCCAAAGGGGGATGCCAGAATATGGTTTTATCAATTACCACCAAATTCAATCCCATCTTTTGGTGAATTGGATGACAGTTTTCTCTGTCACTTTGCTTCCAGTAGAAGAGAAAAGAAATAGTCTTGGCACCTTGCCCGCATTAAATAAGGACATAAGGAGGATTTGAAGAGTTATTTATTTCGTCTCACTACTGAAGCTAGACAAATACCAAAGCTATCGGATGAGGTTAAGCTCAATGCCTTTATATCTAACATAGAGGGAGGTAGCTTTTTTAAGCACCTCATTCACAAACAGCCTTAGACTTTTCGAGAAGTCGAGACTATCACTCGTGCTTATATAGCAGCAGATGAGGCCAATGAGGCTACAAAGACAAGGAATGTGGAAGATTACCAGCATGGACCTCCAGTTGGAAAAAAGGATGAATAATGGCAACGCAAGTAGCTGAGACCACAGGAAATATCTGCGAACTAAACCAAGCTTCCGGAGAGAGCATAGGACCGAAGTCCTAACTCCCTTGAACGATACTCACATTAATATTCTAATGCTAATCAGGGATGAAAAATTTTTAAAATGGCCAAAGCTATTAAAAAATCTTGATGGTGGAGATCAGTTGAAATATTGTCTGTACCACAAAGTAGCAAGTCACAGCACAGAAGACTGCCGGATATTGTAGAAAGAAATCGAAGATCTCATTAGAAAGGGACACCTAACTCAATTTCTGCAAAAGCCCGGGCAAATTACTGATAGACCGGATGGAGATATTCAACAGCTGAAGAACAAGATAGCGACAAGGGTTGTTAGAATGATAAACACCCGACCGCCAAAGAGCAGCACTTCAGGAATTCTAGGGCTGAAAAATGTAAACAAAAGACCTAGGGTAGAAGTTGCAGAAGATGTCATTAATTTTAGCGATTGGGATATGACATATGTATCTACACCACACTCTGATCCGTTGGTTGTTTCTACTCTTGTTTATGACGATTCTATGGATTACAAACTGAAACGAGTATTTGTTGACAATACAAACTCTAAAAATTTACTTTATCTTACTGCCTACTTTAAATTGGATTTACAAAAGAGTAAAATGAAGTGTGATGAATGACCATTGTATGGTCTGAATAATGAACTAGTCCTTATACAGGGAGAGGTTTGGCTAGAAGTTACATTGGGAACTTACCCAAGAATGGCTTCAAGGATGTTATCCTTCTTAGTAGTAGACCTCCCGTCAGACTACAATGCTTTTCTTGGATGACCTTGCTTAGCAACATTTAAAGCTGTAACTTTGATTCCTCATCTAAAGATAAAATTCCCCACTCCTTATATAGTAGAACAAGTGCTTGGAGATTAAATGATTGGGAGAACATGTTACTTGTCTCAGGTGACTCAGATGCCATCTGTTCAACCGATGGAAGATCTTAACTTTAGAGATGAAACGACTTTGCAACAAACTAAGTAGGGTGAATCGATAGATCGTGTACCCTTGAATCCTGATGATCTAGATAAATAGGTCAAAATTAGAAGCTCCTTACCCGAAACTCTTAAAGAGAAATTGATGAGTTTCCTCTAGCAGAATTCTGATGTTTTTGGACGCCCGAGGATATACTCGGATACCTACTGAGGTAATAATCCATAGATTGGGCTTAAATCCCAATCACAAACCGGTTCAACGAAAGTGAAGAAATCATTCTATGGAGAAACTAATTGCTATTCGGGAAGAAGTTAAAAATTTACTTGATGTCGGATTTATTAGAGAAGTTTAATATCCGGATTGGCTTTCTAATGTGGTTCTCGTTAAAAAAAGTAACGGGAAGTGAAAAATATGTATGGACTTCACAGATGTCAACAAAGCGTGTCCTAAGGATAGCTTTCCTCTTCTGAGAATAGATTTACTGGTGGATTCCACCTCTAGTCATAAACTCCTGAGTTTTGTGGATGCTTACTCTGGTTATAATCAGATTAAAATGAGTCCAGAAGATGAAGAATACACATCGTTTATGACTAATCAAAAGACATATTATTACAAGGTGATACCCTTCGTACTAAAGAATGTTGGAGCGACTTATCAACAACTTATAAATAAAATATTTGAAACTCATATTGGTCGAAATATAGAGGTGTACATTGATGATGTTCTTGTAAAAAGTAAGGTAACTAAGGATCATATTAGTGATCATAGTGAGGCATTCACCATCCTTTGGACACATCAGATAAAACTCAATCTAACCAAATATATATTTGGAATGACCATGAGAAAGTTTCCAGGCTTTATTGTCTCACAACGAGGTATTGAAGCAAATCCCAAAAAGATAAAAGCTATTTTTGATATGAACTCTCCTCGAACTGTGAAAAAAGTCCAAAAGTTAACCAGAGGACTTGCTACTCTATCCCGATTCATAGCAAAATCTGTTGAGAAATATATCCCCTTTTTCAAATCTCTAATAGGAGCAAAATCCTCTGGTTTTCAGTGGACAACTGAATGTAAAGTTGCCTTTCAAGAACTAAAAGAGTATTTAGCTCATCCTCCTCTTCTTTCTTCCCCTCAGGTGGGTGAAGAGTTGTACTTGTATTTAGCAGTATTTGATATTATAATAAGCTCAGTTCTAGTCTGACAACTTCCTGAGGGACAAAAATCAGTTTATTATGTCAACAAAGTTCTAACAAGCTCGGAGACACGCTACTCACATACAGAGAAAGTGGCCCTGGCACTTATATATTCAACTCGAAAATTATGACTTTATTTTCAAGCACATAAGATAATAGTTCTCACTGATCAATCTCTCAAGCACATCCTCTTGAAGCCAAACATATCCGAACGAATGGTCAAATGGGCCATCGAGTTGGATGAGTTTGACGTGAAATTTCGATCAAGACCTGCTTTAAAGGGCCAGACTTTTACAGATTTCATAATTAAAACAATAGGCCCAACTCTTGAAATGCTCAATCTTATTGGAGCCAGTGATGAACTAAAGTCTCAAGTGTGGCTATTGAATGTAGATGGTTCATAAATGAAAACATGTAGCTATGCCGACATAATTCTAAAGGCACCAAATGGATCTGAAATAAAATACTCTATAACTCTTGAATTTTCGACCACTAATAACATAGTAGAATATGAAGCATTACTTGCTGATCTGTGAATAGCAAAAGAATGTTCAGCAAGGGAGATAATTGTATATAGCGACTCAGAACTGATTGTGAATCAAGTCCGATGAGACTTTAAGGCATCAAACCTGCAACTCTGTAAGTACCTCTCCAAAGTGGAAAGTTTTGAATGAGCATTTAATAATATAAAAGTAGTCCACATACCTAGAGAAGAAAACGAGATGGCTGATAGGTTGGCAAAAGCTATGCGTGAAGTCTTAGACAAGCCAAGTGTAAATGAGTCAAAATATGAAATGCTATCCATAGATGATATCGAAAATCGGACGACACCTTATGTAAGATACCTAACCAATGGTATCTTACCTGAAGATTAAAATGAAGTAAGGCGTATAAGAAAGACTACGGGATGGCATTCCATCATGGATAGCAAGCTGTATCGTCATGGATATTCCACACCTTATTTGCGGTGCCTTACACCCGAAGAGGCTGACTATGCATTGGGTAAAGTGCATCTGGGTATTTGTGGGTCTCATATTAGAGGAAAGAATTTATCTTTTAAAATCATGCGCTAAGGATATTATTGGCCCACCATGAAAAGTGATGCTATGGATTTTGAGAAGAAATGTGTTAGTTGTCAGATTCATGGAAATATAACTCATCAACCTCTTACAGAGTTTCAAGCTTTACAAGCGCTATAGCCATTTCTACGATGAGGGATGGACATTCTCGGATCCTTACCAATTGCATTCGGATAAAGGAAGTTCATGATCGTTGGAATTGATTATTTTACTAAATGGGTTGAAGCCTCTCCATTGGCTAAGATTGCACAATAGAATGCCATTGAGTTTCTCAAGCAAGATATAGTGTGCAGATTTGGTGTCCCAAAAGCTATAGTAACTAATAACGGCACCCAATCTACTGGTAAGATGTTTACTAAATATTATACTAATTTGAGAATAAGACTTGCACATACGTCCGTAGCCTATCCTCAGGCTAACGGGCAAGTAGATGTCACTAACCGCACTTTACTGCATGGATTAAAAATGAAACTTGAGGATGCTAGGGGCTCTTGGGTAGATGAATTACCATATATACTTTGGTCATACAGAGCAACACCCAGGAAACCCACACACAAGACACCCTTTAGTCTTTCTTATGGGATCAAGGCGGTCATTCCAATAAAGGTTGGACTGCCCAGCTTACAGGTTGAATGCTTTGATTCGCTCAATAATTTCCAAAGGCTTAGGGAACATCATGATTTGCTTGAGGAAGCCCGGGATGCTGCATGCCTTCGGAAAACCTCTTATCAGTAGCAAGTAGGGCATTATTATAATAAAAGAGTGAAGGCTAGATAATTTGAAATATGAGATTTGGTTTTGAGAAGTATAGAAGCAACTAGCAAAAACATCGGTCCGAACAAAGTTTTTTTCCAATTGGGAAGGACCTTTCATTGTCTCTGTAGTTCTACGAAATGGGGCATACAAGTTACGAGCTCAAAATAGTAAATTTGTGCATCAAACATGGAACGTTGTTCATCTTAAAAAATATCATCTGTGTATTCAGAATATAGGTAGTATGTAACTAGTTTAGGTAAGGATATGCATCATTTGACTTCCACGAATTCTCTCCCTACTTCTACTTGATAAGGAAGAGATGCTAAGGCTGCTTCTCTTTTCAATGGCTGGAGGTGTATTGTGCCAAGAAAAGATTAGAGAGCTCTTGGAAGCTCTAGATCGAGTCTGATAAGAGAAGATGGAATCAGATGCGGGCGTCTTCTTTCAGCGTAAGAGGAAAATAGTGGCACATGACTGCGTCTTTCAACTCTTATAGACTCAGATGGGTGTGAAAATTGAGGTGATCCATTGGATCAGCACTCCCATCGTAAGAGTCAAGGGTTGGCATTTTGCACTTAGTCGGCATGGGACGATTTAAGATCTATGCCGTGAAGGGAGATTTGTCCAAATCCATGGCATGTTTGTCATCATTGAGCATGCGATTTAAGATCTTCTCCACCCTCGAATCTGTGGGGATGGCGTCACCTATTCTTTTGGAGTTGAGGTAAGTTCTTAACTCCATCCTTTCTCTAACATAGCGAGTAGCCGGTCGGTTATTGCCACCAACGGATCTAACGATCCTAGAGCCTCTCTCCTGAGCCTGAGGGGAGGAGTACGCTTGCGAATATCAGGGATTCCTTCATTTTGGACTCTTCTCCGGAGTCCTGCTGTCTAAACATTCTTCGAGCCTTGAATGACTCTGGGCGTGTGAGGCCTCTGAAGCCTTAGTGTTTCCCAGCCTCCTAGCCTTCTTTGATGGTTTCTTTTTCTTCTGGCCTCCCCTCCTAGAGGCCGAGGCAAGGACTATTACGGGCGGAGCCCCCTGCTGCGCATTTTTCTGGTGGGAGCAAAGCATTTGGAGCATTCTGTTCATATTGTTCATTCACTTTGCCAGACTCTAGAAGAATGGTGTTGGCACACCATTGACCATCCCATTGACCTGGTTACTAGTAGCGTGGCCCTGGTCAAGTAAGGTCACATCTCTAGTAGACTCGCTAGCTTACGCTCTTATATTCACCATTTTGATTGATAGAAAGTGATGCTGAGAGGGTGAAGCTGAGTGAAGTTGCAGAGAAAAGTGGTTGACTTTTTGCAAGCTTCTCATAGACGGCGCCAATGATGCATCTTGATCCAAATTTTGAATAGATTCGGATCAAATCGGTTATCTGAATCTGGCTCCATCCACTGAGTTTGGATCCTGCACACCATAACTACAAACATAATGTCAGGTGATGGAGGAAGGTTGTCTCACTATAAATATTCTGACGGTCAAGTTAGTAAACAGCCTTCGAATTAGGAAGGAGAAAGTAGATAATGTAAGGAAATGTAGAGAGTATTTGAGATGGGTGAGTGCTCTTATTAAAAGAGGCTTTATTGGCTCGTGAGGAGCGCTAGCACTAAGTATTGTCTTCGTTGAAAACGTAGTAACAAAGAGATAAAGAGAGAGCGTTTATAGTCTGAAAGCATGTGAGCTTGTTGTGGGTGAATGAATGCGTTCCCTGGAGTAAGAATTCTATGGCCTTTTATAGTCGTTGTGCTGTGATGCCTTCCTTGTGCAGAAAGGCTTGATTACCGCACTCTGATGGGCTCGCTGCCTTTTCTACCATGGAGCTTTTATGGCAGTAACGGGCATTGCTTTGATTGCTTTCTTTCTACATTCTGTAACCGTTAGAATTTATTTAGACAGGATGAGCATTTTGGCACTTTTCTTTAGGGATGCGCGTTGAATCTGCTGATGACCGTTGCCATTGAGATTGCCCTCTATGAAGAGCGCGAAATCAAGGGAGAGGACCATTGCTGGTCGCGAACGATTGCGTGGACCAAACTAGGCTTAGCCTACTTGAGGCATGGTCTTCAGACAATCAGCTAGGTCTACCGCCGATTAATGAAAACGTTGACCGTCTCAAGAATAAGTTGTTCGTCCTACTCTTGGGCTTCTTCTGACGGACTTAGCCTTTCATCCGGTCAACGGTGAGCATTGACCATCCAGATGCAAATGAGCCATTGCAGATTTGGGTCGTTCCTCCTTCTTGGGTCTGCCCATTACTGACATACCCATCAAAAATATTAACTATTATATCATCAAAATCTAACAACTAGAGACGCCAAAAGCATGATAACTTAAATCACATATTTTTGATCATTTGAATTGAAACGTTTTTATTTTTTTTTCAATTTAAAATAATACATAGTTCATATGATTTAATAAATAATACTTTTTATTTTATAAAATTGAGATC
>JAODPA010154700.1:1185-14681 GCA_025585075.1 Nepenthes mirabilis
AATGTAATTATATTTTCTAAATATAATTTGTTTGGGAATAGTTATTTCCGAAAATTTGGGAATAAGTAAACAGAGGAATAAATATTACCGGAGAAATAAGATTGGAATAAAATTTCTATTCCAACCAATTAAACGTGCGGTTAATGAACCAAACCACTATTCAACAACAAACAAACAGTACAACCTCCTCCATCCCATTAGAAAAATAAAAGTTGTATTACTCATGCTTAATAATTTCACAAACTTTAGACCCTCTTCTCATTGCCACAACCGCAGAACATTCCTTCCTAAAGGACTCTAGAGACAAGGGCCATGGGCATGTGAATGGTTAGGAGAGGGGAGGCAGATGTTGAAACGCTCCTAGCCAATACACACTTTGATCATGATCTACCCAAGATCTTTCGTATTAGTTTATAATTGGAAATTTTAAACCCGGGATGAGCTACGAATAGACCAAATATCAGGACAATCATAGACATCCACTCCTCAAGGCCAATGAAACAATAGATTTAATTTTGAGTCCACATAAAGAAAGAATCATTCAATCTGATAAGCTTTCAAAGGGAAGGAATCAGTTGCACCACAATGATATCTCATGAGAATGGAGCCATACCAAAAATAAGCCCATAACTTCTCAGGAAAACTCCATATAGATATTCATAACATATTGCCTCATTGGACTCAAAATCATCACCATGCTTGAAATTCTCACCTTGGTGGCTCCACCTTAGGAACCTCCACTATGGTAGTAGGCAGTCCTTTTCCTCCTCTAGGTGGGACCCAAGTTCATCAAGTCATTTTGCACCGTTCATGGCATATCTAGATATGTTTCTTGTGACACATGTGGCTGTGCTTAGAGAAGTGAGAGACTGAGCTACCAGAAAGATCAAACTGGAGGGATGCAAACCAGAGAGTTGCAGACGTTTGAAGAAAAAGAACCATCAAGCATCTATAAAGGAGGAAATTAAACTTGAATTGAGTTCTCATTACCATTCTCAGACATCTCTAATGAGACATTCTCTGCCATTGTGACATTATTCTTTAAATTTCTTCCGAAAAATGTGAAGATAAAATTCTTTTTTAAACTAATGTGGAAATACTACAAAATCAGACTAAGAGTAGTGCTTCATTTGGAAATACTACTTATTTTGTGCCATTAGTTCCTTGTTCTTTTCCTCCACACCTGCCTTTTATTTTCCTGTCTATCAACTGAGATTCTCCTTGAAAGTGAAATGTCCATTACAAGGAAAAAACAACCCCGTTTTATATGTTTCTGTTATGTATCGGCGTATGGGCTTACACTGAACCCTTTTGGAAAAATGGTAGCATATCACACCCATATCGAATTGCTTTCCTGAAAAGCCGATCTGTGTAGGCCGATTAGTTCCATGGATGACAATGATTATACCGAGGTAACAGCTGTACTATTAGCTTCATATTAACTGTATTATTGATGGTGTGCAGCCTTATTGCCGCTAAAATGTTTTTCAACTAGTGAACATTGTTCTTCCTATAAAGCCACTGTGTTTTAGTTCCTTGAGTAAGTCATTCTAAGAGTCTCCTACGCCAATATGGTCCTGTCACTGAAGAAACTCTGACTTATTTAAGGAAATTAGGGATAAATACTATACAGGGAGCATAGGAAATCCCAGCTTATTGTAGAATCTTCAACCAACTCAATAGTATTGGTACCAAAATGGAGAAATCAATTGAATTTCCTGCTCAAATAATGATGGAATTTATGCATATTTTGGAATAGCATTTTCTTTTTTGGGGGTAGATGGAACTGATTTTTTTCAGGAAAATGTGATTTGTTCTTGTTATGATTTATAGGTGATGAAAATGGTTATTTTCTTAAGTTTGGATGACTCACAAGGTTTCTGTCAACCTGTTGGATGTGTGCATTCAGTTTAGGAAACAGAGGACTTGAACTACATTTTAGTAGATAAGTATGTCCTAACAACCAAGAAAACTCTAACACCCTGTGTAATATTGTGCGAAAAACAAACTTCAAAGCTTGTTTTTTTTGCGGTCACTGTCTAATGAGTAGGTTGCTAATGAAGAATCTATAGATGTAAATATCGACCGATATGTATTAGTATTTAGGGAGCCGATATCAATATTTTTTAATATCACGACAATATCACGATATGTTCCATATTAACCAATATTTAAAATATTTGCTGATACAAGCTTGCCAGCTTACAATTTTCAGAAAATTTCCGATCTGACATATCCAATATCTATAAGGCGATAAATATTGTTCGATATATCCGATATTATATGACCGCGACCCATACCGATACTGATCTTGATATTTTCATCCATGTCAAGGATCCCAATTCTATTGGACATTTCCATGGTTATCCTCACAGATATACTTCTAGGAGGTGGTATGGCCTTTCTTACTTGAAAACTGTTTTCTTTTTATTTGGGGTGATGTAGGGGAGGGAGAGACCAATAGTCTGTCTGTCTAGAGATTTCCTACTACAATGAGTGCTACCCTTTTGGATGAATGGACTTAGTGTGTGCCTGCTTGGTAATTATCTGGGCTTCCTATGAAGTGCCACAGCACAATGTCATGGCATAGTAACTAGTGGTTCAGTATGTATAATGAATGTTTGCCTGTAAAAATGGTCAACTTTTACTCCACTGACTTGAAAGAACTCAAAAATAATTGTTTTAGCCTGATATATAGAGCAGTTCTGGTCTAAAACACCGTGGGGGCCCATATCATGTTTGTTTGCAATACGTAGACCATAGCATGGACTTGATATTGCCAAGAAATGGAATAATGCTGACATATGGCTGAGATTTATGCCAGCGATTTTCTTGTCCATTGTATTCTTAATGCTATCATATTGTTTTTCTGTCGAAGGGCATTCTTTCTTTGTCTTTTGATCCTTCTGATTGTTATGAAATTTTCTTAAATGCTTTCTTTTTTGTTCAGGACATGTGGTTATACCTTTCTGAGAATGAGAAATTCAGTGACTTTGGCAATGAAAGAGCACTCGTTTGGCATGAGACTAATATTCCATTTGCAGTTTGGGGACCACATAGTACTAGGAAACTCTCATTGAAGTATTATCCATCTGAGGTATCATTTTACCTTCTCTCCATGTCTTGTGGAACACTACCTGCTTTCACTCATAAATACTACAAGTACATCCTTGAGTTTTTTGTGATGATTGCTTCTTCCAATATGCATATTTTTGGTTTTATTCATCTTATTTTCCCTCTTTTTAGCACCCAAGTTTTGTTTGCTGGACATGTCATGCCTGAGAATCATCTTTGCTGCAGTCTTTGAAGCACAACGGGAGCCTTTATGCTCATGTCTTCTTTGCGCACTCTGGTTTTAGTCCAGATCCAAATGATCCTGAGTACCAACCTTTGGCTTCATTTGGGAAAAGCAATCGTAAGATGTCTCTCCTCTTTCTCTTCCACTGGAGAGTCCCACACGTGCATTTTAGCATCCTGGTAAATTTTGCTTTTTCCATCAGCATATAATTCAATGATCTTTGGTTAATTTTAGCTGTTGTGACATACTTTCCAAAGTCTAAATTGGACAAAAAGAGGAGCCTACTTGGAAGCACCAAAAATTCTAATGAGGGTGAAACACTGTCTAAGGTATGCTCTGATATGTCTGTGGATTTTTCTGGAATTGTATCATTAATGATGGTGGTTACAATGAGCAAATGCTGTTGACTGTAGCTATGAATTGCTTCTTTGGTTATCCCACCTTTCTATGTGTGTGAAAGTGTTAGTGCTCACTTATGTCATTAATGATACAATTGGTGGTTATAAAGAGAAAATGCTGTTGACTGTATCTATGAATTACTTCTTTGGCTATCCCACCTTTCTGTGTGTGTGAAAGTGTTAATGCTCACTCTTGTCATTTAGCTGTTTGATTTGAATTTATAGTTCATACTCAATTTTAATTGTATAATTTCAGTCCTAGAATGGTGTAAATTCTCGACCACTCGAATTATTTTCACATGGAGGGCTTTGCAGTCATTAAATAATTGATTGTTAATTTTCATCTGTGCATTTGAAGGAGGGCTGTGCTTGCATTTATATTGTATGTTGCACAAGGCTCCCACACCATGGGGTTTCAAGAGGGTCAAATTTACACAGTCTTATCCATGTGTTGCATAGATGTTTCTATGGTCTGAACACATGGCCTCTAGGTTATAATTGAGCAGCTTTATCGCTGCGCCTAAGTTTACCTCTTGCCTGTATCATATGTATGCTATTCAAATTCTTCTTTTTGTGCTCTCCACTGGCAGATCTAGAGGACTTCTAGTATTGATATTTTTGCAGTTTCCAATTATTGGTTGTGCACCCAATTATTCTGACGACTTTAATATTTGTCCCTCTTCTTACTGAACTTTGAGAATTGAGCAACTTCTTTGACAGGTACTGTGTCAAAAGGGGAAGGTCATTAGTCCAATATCTTCCCCCTTGAAGATAATAAAGAGAAAATTTTTCCCTTCTTTTAAATTCAAAAGGTTGTTTTGACCTAATGACTCCATAAGCAGATGTGCTGTCACTACAATCTGTAACAGAGAATGAGGGTCCAAGATATTCAGTTATTGTGTGTCAAGTATTTTTTGTGCTAGAAATATATGATGAATATATGGTTTATGATTATTTAATTGGTCTTGTTTTCCTGGAAATGCGCATACTTGTATTTTGTTAGGTCATGTACTTGATATATGTGGATCAGACTTTGAGTGGACTACACTCTCCAGGCGTAGCTCATTTTGTACTTTGTCTACTATAGAATTATGTCATCATGGGTGCCATATGCATGCTATTTAACAGGTAATTGTTATTTGTAAAACAGTATAAATTTTGATTTTTTTTTTCATGGCATGCACAATTTCTAGAAGAAAACTAGAAGATGCATCGAGTAGGATGCCTTCTGGTGTTGTTTTGGAGTCAAAACATCGACGCATTTATTTCTAGGAAAGGGTTGCATGGTTCAAAGGCTCCCACTTCGTGGATTTAGAGAGGGCTAGTTATACTTACATTACATTGCAAAGAGTCTGTTTTCGAGGCTTGAACATGTGACCTCTAAGTTACAATGGATCAATTTTATTGTCACACTAGGCTCATCCTCAGATACATTTATTTCTTCTTATCGACAAACTCTATTCTGTAGTGTTTCCCATCATATAGTGTGACTTGCAAAGTTAGTAGAGAGCAATTCAATTATCATCTTGGAAATGTGTAAAAGAGCCCTTTTTTTAGCCAGGAAGAGGGAGGTATCTTTGTATGTTTTCAGTAACGAACTTCCATTTTTTCCTCAAACTTCATTTTTTTTTTTTAATCTTTTTGAAATCTAAGAAGCATTATGAATTGTTAAAATGCCAGACTACACAGCATGTTGTTTCTATTGGTCCCTTGTCTATGAAATGTAATTGCTCTTTATTGCAAAGAAAAATAGAGGGATGGAAATCAAAATTGGAACTATTTGATGAGATATGGTGGTTTGACTGCCCTATGGCCCAGTTGATTATTGAATTTTAATTGTTGAGGTCCTTTTATGCTTCCGGCCTTTAATTCTTTTAAAACTTTTTTACTCTATTAATGCAACTCTGAGATTATGATGAAGTTGTTATGTTGGTCATGTCAGGGGGATGAAGACACACAGGCTGATTCTAAAGATGATGGTCCGGTGGAGTGGATTTCATACTGGAAACAAAATATAACCATCAATTTGGTTGATGATTTTACCAGGTTCTTGTCTCTTGTCATGCCTTCATAATACATGCAGCAATGAGCTAGAATACCTGAAGTTTGTCTTTGTGAAACTATCTTTTACAATTTTATTTAAATCATGTTTGTGCTAGCATTGAATCTTATACAGATAGCACTATATCAAATGAATTTATATCTACTTGTGTGCAAGTTGTTTGGCATTCTGATATTCATTTTCTGCAAAAAGTTTACGAAGATCTTCTCTGCGATGAATTGCCTCTTAACTTGTGTTGGCAACTACTCTGTGTGATGGACTTGGTTTGTATATATTTTAAGCTCTTCATCATTTATTAGCTGCCACTCTGTACAAATAGTCTGCAGGCATTCCCTTGTGTCCAAGATCTGAAAAATATGCCAGGGGAAACTATGTTTTAAAATACAATGTGTTAGAAGTTATAACTTAAAAACACTCTTAAATTAAGCTTGTCCGTGTTTACTTATCTGTCATTGAGTAATCACTTGTTTCATGGATGGTTCTTTTGTTGTCTCCTTGACTTAGATTAAGCTTGTCCATTCACTTGTTTTGGTCTTTTGATGTTATTTCCTTGCCAGCATGATTACCAGATAGCACAGTGATTTAGCTACCCCACATCATGAAAGATGAGGTTGTCGGTTTGATTATTGTCCTCCTCTCCAATGAAGTCACTATCTTACCTTTGAAAGAAAGGGTATTATATCGTTGAAATTCTTTATCAAGAAACGGTTGGGCTTGATATTTCCAGGATTTTTTTTTTAACGGTGTGCAAGAATCATTGATGTTCAGATATGATAGTTTTGTATTGCCTGTATGATCTGTATTGTTGTATTTTTGGTGCTTCTCTGCACCTCTTTATATAATTTTATCTTTTACCAATTAAAGAAAGGAAAATAATACTGATGTATTATGGGCTTTGAATGGTGGAATTTGTTAAATGAGGTCCAATACATAAGGCTTTCCGCATTATGGGCTCTGAGAATGGTCAATTATACACTACTTTACTTCTGTTGAGTTTATTTTTGTGATTGGAAACTATTGCGCTTAGGTCACCGTCGACAATGAAACTCTTTCTGACACAAATCTTCAGGAAGTTCAGTAGCTGTATTTAGTGTTCTAGAATCCTGATATTTTGAATTATAGAAGCCACTTTTTTTTTTTTTGAAATAATTCTGCTTTGCTGATATTTTCAAGCTTTTTTGTTTTATTTTATAAACCTTGGATACCTGAGTTTATAGTGTTGAAAGAAGAGGAGACTATTTCACTTATCCACTAATTTGTCAACAAAAGAACTTTCTTTTATGTTCTTAAAGTAGTCAGCAAAAGAACTAATATAGGTTATCAAACTAATGCATCATTTGAGAACTATATTTTAGTAAATATATTAAGCTGTTGTACTCCCTTTGGCCCTCCTTAGGCCTCACTATGCTAGGAACAAGCTTCTGAAATATTTATTTCTTATATATCACTCTTGTTTTGAGCATCATATCCTCGTTGTTTCTAATTTTTTGGAGCTATATCGTTGTTTTCTAATTTCTGATATTCTTTTCGCAGGTATTCCCGAAATGCTGTCCCACAAAATATTGCTCCTTGTATCCTTAATTCTTTAATTGATTTCTGTTTGCATTGGTTTAAGGTTGGATATTTAATGCAGATGCATTTCAACTGTTTGGGCACTGAGTGAGGTTGGTATTAGGTAAGAGAAAGCCTTTGTATAGCATGCCCGATGTCTTTTTGGTTACTGCAATACTTGGTTGGGATTGGGCAGTGAGTGAGATTGATACTAGTATTTTGTATAGTAGAGAAAGCCATGTAAACGCTGTCTTATGTCTTATATTCGGTGGGGATTTAAAGTTTGAGGACAGTTGGCCTGGCAAATTTTGAGGGGGTTATGTTAACATTCTTATTGCGAGAGTGCTTTACCTACTGCATGATAACCTTAACAGGACACTCTTTCCTGTTTGTAATTTAGGTGTATAATAATGGGAATACCAACTTAAAGTTTATGTGTCGACAACTTTCTATCTTTGAGTTGATGAAGGCCTAAATTTCAAACTTCCTCCATTCACCTCTTCTTTGCACATGATGCCGGCGATCTGCCCGGAATTATTTTTTTATTTTTTATTTTTTTGAAAAACTAGGTGTTTGCTTTTTCAATGCGCATGGCCCTTTCTTTTTGCTCAGTTGTAACTTATATTTGTGCAATTGTTCAGAATATGGCTACAGAATGATAACTTGGTCATCAATTTTCTGAGATGATGTATGTTTTTCTTGCACGGAAGTTTATTTTGTTTGAACTTGGTTATAATTTTGTTATAAAAGAATAAGGTCTCCCATTTCTTTGTTGAGTACAAGTGCCATAATGCTTCAAGAAAGCTGTGGAGATTGCAGCTTAACAGTTTTGTATACTCTCTTTGTTGAGCTTGGGATTAATGAGACTTTCTCAAGCCAGTCAATCACGGATCCCGGGGGGAACAAGGAGTGGCCCAAACCATGATGGATCAGATGCAAAGTGTTATAAGGGCAGTTTAGTCTGGACACTGTGCACTCTTGTGAAAGCCTCTGTTTTAATAATCTTTTATCTTACTTGATTTACTATGGAATAAACTCTTGGAAACTATTTTATTCCTTTGATACTCCTTTCTAGTTTAATTTCCATTTCATAGATATCTATATTTGTACTGCATTCCCTCGCCCACCTTCCCCAAAAAAAACAAAGAAAAAGGTCCTGATTCAAACATCTAAGATTCTAATGCTTGTGAATTTGGCACGTTACAGTTGATTGTACTGGCCTTTGATTATTCCCATTCTGTCTTTTTCTTTGTCAAACAATTATCTAAATGTGTAAAATCGTGGAAGCTTAGCTATCAATTTGAATATTTGCTTATGTGTTTTTACTTGTTCCCTTCATCCCTTGATTGTTAATGCACATGGATTCAAAATTTCCTTCCTCCAAAAAAAAAAAAAAAATCAAGATCACAAAAAGGGCAGACGCATGTATATCTAGAGGTAGTGCCATACTATATGGTTTAAAGTAATCTGCTTAATTTTAGTAGAATACTCCAGTTCATGATTCTGTTGTGGTTTTGAGTTTCCTGAACTTGCTGTCACAGACTTGAATATAGAGCCTACAACTGGCAACTACTACCCGACGATTTTCTTCAACGAGTTTTGGCTACTTAAAGATAAGTTGATACCTATAAATGACACTGTAACTGAGCTGCTGTTACATCTGGAAGTGGGTCCTATAAGCATGACAAAGTGGCAAATATTCCTGCAAATTGATCAATCATTTCAGATGCATCGCCATTATGGAAGCATGCTTGAAGGCGAGGCTGATGAACTTAAGGTGCCTTTTGCTAGAACATTGCATTTCAGGATTTTGCTAGCGTTTGATGAAGAATATATAGAAGGTGGTTATAATACTTGGTTCCCCAGATCCTACAATGTTGGAGCCTCAAGGACTAGGCCGCCCTTTTTGGTCAAAAAACTTGGATAATTGACTAGTATATCAAATCATTCCCACTTAGACAAAAATATTAACAGAACTGTTATGCTCTATGATCAGCTGAATAGCCACAAAATTAGGTTTTTCAAATATAGGAAATTGGTGCTCTTAAACTCATCCATCCAGCATGTTAATTCTTGTTACGTCTGATAAAGGAATATGCTAATTTTCTGCTGCTACTGTAATGCTTCATCTGATAAAATAATACCTGTTTCGTTGAAAATTTTGCAGAGAGTATTCTTAGAAGGAAATCCTTATCTCCTGGTGATCACTATGGTTGTCTCATTACTCCATTCTGTTTTCGACATGTTGGCTTTTAAGAACGGTGAATAACAATTGCGCAATATAAAATTTGGTTTCTGCATTTTCCTAACTGGGATGATCTTTAATTAGTCTGCACTATGTTATGTGGAATATATAGCTTACGATAATGCTTCAAATGCCAGACATTCAATTTTGGAGGAAGAACAAGTCGATGGAAGGGCTATCTGCCAAATCGGTTATTGTGAGCTTTTTCTGTCAGC
Organism: Nepenthes mirabilis; assembly: GCA_025585075.1. Taxonomy (NCBI): domain Eukaryota; kingdom Viridiplantae; phylum Streptophyta; class Magnoliopsida; order Caryophyllales; family Nepenthaceae; genus Nepenthes; species Nepenthes mirabilis. The sequence goes on from JAODPA010154700.1 coordinate 10,955, forward strand.
TGATTGTATTCCTCTATCTATTGGACCATGATACATCGTGGATGATAATTGCAAGTTCTGGAATTGGTTGCTGCATCGAGTTCTGGAAAATAGGGAAAGCCATGCACATTGAGGTTTGATTCCTTAACTCATGGTCTTCCCCAAGTCGCGGTAAAAACTCCCCCCCTCCCCCTCCCCCAAGAAAAGAAATAGAATCCTGAAAAAAGAAAAGAATCCAAATCCCAGGAAATTCAGAACATGATGTGTGAACTATTTTGAATACTTCCTTTTGTAGTTCACTTGTTTTTAACTTATGACTCGATTAAAATTGATCCAAGATACTAAATTTTATATTAAATGTGAATCTTTCCACTAGCTTGCTGTATCTAGTGGGCCATGTTAAATGAAGATTGGTTGAAACTGAACTAAGTTATGGGGCTAAACCTCAAGTCTTTGCATTTTGTACCTGCCCCTTCTAGAATTGCTTCGATCTCAACTATATATCAAAATATCAGCCGATATGTATCGGTTTCAAAAGATATATGTACCAATATTTCCGTATACTGAGAAATTATGGCTATATGTCCCCATATTGACATTATATAGCTATATATCGGCCATATGTATTGGCCTTTTTTTGCTTTTAGTAAGCTAAATTCACTTGTTAATATCAGACTCAATTATGATAAAATTGACTAAAATTATTCAAATATGCAAATGTGCAACTAAAGGGAATCAATATCGTCTTATATGGTCAATATTGATATGACCTAAATTCATACCGATACTAATATTGTAATTTTAATCTACAATCTTAGCATAAGCAGAATAATATTTTTGGGGTGGGCCAGGGAGGCTGAGTATGTCGGGTCTCATGTTTTTGTTTTCGGAGTTACCAAAATTTATTTGTTGCTGCATTCATTAGTTTCTATTCTTATCTGCACCAGGGAAAAATACTCCGTATTCTAATCAAGCTGCTACATTTTTTCTTTCAGATTGATAGATCTAAGATGATACCTTTACTAAAGTTCCGGGATCGTGAATCTTACACAAAGAACAAAACAAAGGAGTATGATGATATTGCCATGAAATATTTGTCTTTTGTCCTCTTCTTCCTCGTATTATGCTCTTCCATTTACTCGCTGATGTATGAACGCCACAAGAGCTGGTACTCGTGGATTCTTTCTTCATTGACACAGTGTGTGTACATGTTTGGTAAGCCCTTATCTTTTGGTTTATCAAAAGATAACCAATTTAGTGCTTTACTTGAATTAGTGAGAAACAGTGTCTCTTGCACCAGTACAGTCACGCTTTGAATGTTTCTGTTACAATTAACACTGAGGTTATTTTCTTTATTTATTGTCATTCTGGAAAGGGGACTTAATTGATGCTCATTACAGTTAGTAAGACTGCAGAGAATGAGGAAAAATCATTAGCACTAGGAAGATCTATCATTGAAAATTAGAAACCATCATGATTTGTTTGAATCCAGGAAAGTTTGAATGAAAGGAAAAGAAAATTGAAGAAAAATATTTTTCAATGTTTAGATTGCATCAAAAATCACAATGAAAAATACGATAAAAAATATATATTAGAATATTCATATTTAAAGAAAGTAATTTTTGTTTCATTTTCTTTCATTTAAAATTTTTCTTCATTAATTTTCTTTCTTTCAAACTTTTCTAAATCGAAACAAAAACTTAATAGTGTGACCGGTGGAAATAGGAAAGGAAATTGTGTGAACTTGCTATATAATTTTATGTTCGTTCTGCTGTAGCTGATGGTCTCTGAAAACAATATGTGGTCGAGAGTGACTGGTTGCTTGGGGGTCCTCAGTGTAAGTCTCCTGAAGATTGTGATCTTTTGGCATATAGCAGATCTTGTTGATATTCTTATTGCTTATAATAGGATCAGGCTATGTAATTTGAGTTGATTTCAAGTGCTTTCCCATTGCTAATATTTATTTTTTTGCAATCTTTAGAATGATTTGATATGATTCTCCTATTTTTGTTGCAGGTTTTATTATGATGTGTCCACAATTGTTCATCAATTATAAGTTGAAGTCTGTGGCTCATTTACCGTGGAGGCAGATGACGTACAAATTCTTGAACACAATCATTGATGATCTCTTTGCATTTGTAATAAAAATGCCTACGCTGCATCGCCTTTCAGTCTTCCGTGATGGTAAGATTCAGTCTTAATAGATCTATTTGCTTCTTTTCATTTCTTTGATTTGATTTGTTTTTTATTTTTACTTTTTTTTGGGGGGGGGGGGGGAGGGCAGGGAGCATCTTGAATTGAACTTCTAGTTAATGTGTCTTCTTTGACATGCGGATTCCACGGAAGTTGAGATGTATGTGCCCCTTCTTTGGGGAGATTTACCGTGGAATCCATGGATGAAAATATTAGTATCCATTGTGGCTGTATCGAATGATATTTGTCAATCTTGGACATCTGTCGGGGTAAATCTTTTTGTTAATCCGGATTTTGGGCAAATATCAGCTGATTTATATTGAAGAATATATGGTTATTTGCCAATATGTTGGAAAATGTAGCATGTGTCGGCCGATCACTAATGAAGAAATATGTTGTGATTTTGTCGCAATATCGGGAGAGTCTAATACCCAAATCGAGTGATATTTCTTTCCATGTTATAATCCCGGAAGTTGATAGGAAGTTGTTAAAGGAAAAAGATAAAAGAGAAATTTTGCAAATTGCAGTTAGTATTGATGTGGTCCCATATATATATTGACTTGAAAGAAGTTTGTCATGTGGGCTTAAAACATAAACATCACATGGAATTTCGTATGTAAACGACACGATTCCTTGACATCCTTCGTTGGTGATGGATTGGGTAAGATTTTGGATTATTTTATGCAGGAAACCGTTTCTCCTTAAAAGAGAAGTCTTGGCATAATAATAAAATCATTTCCATATAATCCGATAGTTATGAGTTTAAATTGTAAAAATAACAGTAAGACCATATATAATTGACCAAAGTAATCCAATCATTTACTTGTCCCGTGCAGGGCAGGGTGCTTTGTGCGTCGGGCTGCTTAGTTTTTTTGGTCTTGTGTTGTGGTTGATTTGGTTTTCTTAATTGCTCTTGCAGATATTATATTTTTGATATACTTGTATCAAAGATGGATCTACCCGGTCGATCATAAGCGTGTAAATGAGTTCGGTTTTGGTGGCGAGGATGAAGATCAGGCGACGACAAGCACGGTTGGGACAGCAGCGAAAGTAGACGAGAAGAAAACCAACTGATCGACTAGTAATCGTGCCCACTGCTGGGTTTTGTATTGCAGCATTTAAAACCGTAAAGTCAGTCTAGACACCATCTCTTAACCCTTACTTTCACCACCACCACCACCACCACCACCACTGTCGCCCTCTCATTTCCTTGTGTTAGAAACAGTTGACTTTCCTTTTTTTCTTTTCTTTTCAAGAAAGACCAAGTTTGAGAATTCTCCACCATTGTTAGAATTTAATAGGTAAGGATAAGAGGTTGAGAGCCCAACTTCATGGTTTCTTGAGGAAACTGCTATGCTTTTCCTGTGACTAATGCTTTGATCTACTCATAGATTATATTTAGAAGATGTGATATTTATCGATTATTTTTATAGGCCTACTAATACTGATGGATGAAAGAAGTGTCACATATGATGGGGGTGTGTGTGACAGTTTACCCACCTTTAGATTAAAATTTAGAGGTGGGAATTTTAATATAAAAAAAATTATATATATA
>JAODPA010154711.1:0-14679 GCA_025585075.1 Nepenthes mirabilis
TGTTAAAAAACAAAATTAAAGTAGGAAGGGAAAAGCAACCCAGTCCACAAAGAGCCCATTTAGTGGGAAAGAGACATGTTTGTATCATTCTTAGCCACGAATGGGTTTACATCATTGATGGGTTCGGTAACTTTTCAACAGTCAAAAGTTTAATGAATCTTTTGATTTGATCAGAAAACTTATTCTTCAAAATTGTCAAATTGAGATATTTTTACTCAAAAATATATTATATAGCTAATTAATTTTTTTTTATATGCTCCTTAATTTGGATTCAATTTGAGAGATTTTGGTTCGAGCACTTAAACATTTCAACTATACGTAATACAAACAAGAACAAGGGCCGCAGAGAAATTGAGATTTATTTATTGAATTATCTTTTGATAGTTAAATTAGCTTTTTTGAGCCTATCAATATAGTTAAGGAAAGAGACAAGGGGAGAGAGAGAGAGAAGAAGAGACAATCATTTTAAAAAATTAGACTTTGTATTTTGCAATGAGAATGAAATGTTTGGAGAACAAACTCTGTATTTCTTTCTGTGCAGGTTAAGTGCTGCGAGATCAAATTGTGGAGGTTGAATTAAATGATTGGAGTTCAAAATATTCTAAGGATGAATATATTAATAGCTATTTCCTCTCATATGTCAAACGATCATTTTCCTTCTTGTTCCACTAGTAGTTTGTATACTGCTGGTAAGTTTTCTCATCGTAAGTTTATAAGCCATGACCCATCAGTGAGTCGGTTGCTTACTTGTTTGAGTTCTTCGGATTTTAAATCGGCTTTGATTGTAAGCCTCCTTCCTAGTCCCTACTCCATTGGGCATCCTTTTAACTTGTTTTCATTTGACTAACGTTATCAATTTTGGGACTCTCATTACATCAATAAGATAAGTCAGTAGGCCTATGTCGACTTAAAATTTTTACTAGACCAAACAGTTTTTTGTAACAATGGATAGTTAGTCATTTACAATTGATAGAAAATGTACTGAAATAAAAAAGAGACATGTTATCCACATTTCTGTGCCTGTTAATGTGGCCATCACACTGTATTTTTTGAGTATTGAGTACTTGTTGCGTCCTCAGATCTCGATCTCTATACGAAAAAGGATCCGAATGTAAAATAACACAAAGACTGAGTTTGTAATTAGATGGGAAAGAGAAAGAGGATGATACGTGGTATTTTTACGTGAAAAGCGTTCTACTGAATGAGAGAGAAAAATCATGGGACTTGAAGTTCAAGAATAATTTTACTATTCAAGTACTTGAGTACAAAATGGGAGAGTAAAGTATACGGTGAATCCTAATGATCACTTTTACAAACACAAGTGTTCTCTTAGTTGGAAGTGTAAGTTCCGTGCTTGGGGTCCTTTGTTAGGTGCACAATAAACGTTTATATAGTGGTTGAGTCTTCTTAGATGGAGCGGCCACATGAAGGTGGCGTTTGTAGGGACGCCTGCCACCAACTCTGCAAATCCCTTTTACTGTGTTAGAAAGGTTGCGTACATGTGGGCCTGCTCTGTGAGACGTCACTCCTGCAGTGATCACGCTTGCTTTGCAGGCCATCATTCTCCATGGAGATTGCATGTTACAGAAATCGCGTGTGCCTTTGTGTATGTTATCCCTCTGAGTTGGCGTCATCGACCGTTCTGAGCTTCCTTTCTGCGCTCGTACCATTGGAGACTTTTCAGAGTCCATGTCATTGATGAAGGCTTTGGCCCTCATCGTGTTCGCAGATTTTTAGTATCACATGTCCTCATCTTCATTGAGATCTTTGGTCTTTGTCACGTCCGCGGACGTTTGGCAACAAGCGTCCTTGGGCTCCAACTGAGGACTTGTGCAGCATTGAGTCCTTGGGTTCTTAAACTCTTATCCTCTGTGCCATGTTCTCGAGATTTTACTGGATTCGTTGACCTCTTACGATGTCCTTGAGTCTCTTACGGAGTTCTTGAGCTTCCAAGGCCTAGCCAACCTCTCGGACCATTTTTGGGCTTCCTCGGCCGTGGATCCAAGTAATTAGGCCTTTTGGGCTAATTTAGCCTATTAAGCCAAATCAGCCCCGTAGCCCTCTTGGGATACAGGCTCATTTCTCGAAAATGAGTTCCTTAATTGGGCCTTGGGTATCCACTACTCTCGAGAATCTTCAGTGCCTTGGGCCACTTCAAGAATTTTTCATTTTGAATCTATATCAGGATGTTGGTACGCGAGTCGCTCAAGAGAGTCAGATTTAAGGGTCTGTACTCTCTATGAAAGGTCTACTCGGACTTTTACTACTTCTTGGGCGCCTTGGAGCTTTGACGGTATTCATTTTTTCTTTTTCCTTCCGTTGGCCTCGGGGGGAAGCTTTCCAATTAGACGGGCCTTTTCACGTCGTTGGCTTCTTCGGCTGCTATGTACGCTCAGGCCACGGCTTCAACCTCTATGAAGGCTTGGGGTCCCTTGTGGATGAGGTGTTTGAAAAAAGTTCCTTCTTCTAACGCTGACAAGAAAGTATTCAGCTTTACCCCGTTTGCTAACTTTGAGATCTTCCTGACCTTTGCGATGAACTGGCCCAAAAACCCTCTCAAGCTCTCTCTGGTTCTTTACTTCACATAAGGTGTTAGGGTTGTTTCTCAATCCTCCTATTGGAGGCAAACTGTAACAGGAAACTGCCTGTCAGTTCATTGAATGATCGCATAGAATTCGCTAGCAATTCGTAAAATCATATCCTCGCATCTCCCTTGAGTGTCAACGGGAAGTACTAACACATCGCCATCTCATCCAAACTTTATAAGTTTATATTCTCGCGGAAGTGATTCAGATGATCCATGGGGTCCGTGCTTCCATCGTATAAATCAAGGTTTGGCATTTTGAACTTTGGGGGGAGCAGTCTCGTCCGAATCTCCATTGTGAGCGGAGATTGACGCAGTTTTATAGCTCCTCCTCCATTGTCTCTGCTGAATAATCGCTGAAAGACCATCTCCAGTTTTTCCTCCACATGGGGTGGAGTCACCATTTTTCTCTTGTTGAGGTAGTTCCTCAACTCATAGGGGTCTTGAGCAGCATGCGGGCCCGACATGCTCCTGTCCCTAGGAGGAATCTCATTACGATGAGGCACTTCCTGCATGGGGCGCTCCCACAGAGAGCGATGATTTCTCTTCTCTGTGCTCTCCTTCGGAACTCGAGGACCTAAGTGACCTTCAAATCGCTGTGGAACTCTGATACTCGAGGTAACTTGTGTCCTCAGGTCCTCATGTTGGCTTACTTGTTTTGTGAGGTACTTCTTCCCCTTACCCCTTTTCTGGGATGTTGTAGTCTGAGAAACCTTAGAGGGCGCCCCCTTTTTCCACTCGTCCATTCTCGAACAGAGCATCTAGACGGCCTTGGTAATGTCGTCCATTCTCATGGTTAGCGCTCGGACATAGGGGTTAGGATGTTCTTCTATACTGACACCCGCAATATGGCCATTGCCATAGGAAGCGGCCTTTCTCATTGGGGCACTGATTTGTCTTCTTGTGTTTACCATTATTTTAGTTTTTAGTTTCTTAAAAGATGTGTTAACCAGATTTTTTATCGGTTCCTACAAACGTCGCCAATGTTGCGTTCTTGGATCCTAATCTTTGTATGGAAAAAGATTCGAATATAGAGCAACACAAAGACCGAGTTTATAATTAGAGGGGAAAGAGAGAGAGGATGACACACCGCGTTTTTACGTGAAAAGTCCTCTACTGAATGAGAGAAAAAAATCATAGGACGTGGAGTTTGAAAATGATTCCACTATCCAAGTACTTGAGTACAAATGAGGGGACTAAAGTGTACGATGAATCCCAAGGATCGCTTTTACAAGCACAAGTGTTCTCCTAATTGGAAGTGTAAGTTGCCTGCTCTTTCTTTCTCTATGGGAGTAAATACAAGTGAAATAAATTCATGGTTCTTTGTTAGATGCACAACGAAGGCTTATATAGTGGTTGAGTCTTCCTACATGGAGCGGCCATGTAGAGGTGGCGTCTACAAGGACGTATGTCACCAACTCTGCAAATTCCTTTTGCCGTGTCAGAAAGGTTGCGTGCATATGGGCCTACTCTATGAGACGTCACTTTTGCAGTGATCACGCCTACTTTGCAAGCCATTATTCCCTATGGAGATTGCGTATTTCAGAGATTGTGCGTGCCTTTGCATACGTCATCCCTCTGAGCTGGCGTCCTCGGTCATCCTCAGTTTCCTTTCTGTGCTCGTACCGTTAGAAACTTTTCAGAGTCCGTGTCATCGATGAAGGCCAAAGCCTTCATCGTGTCTGCGAATTTTTAGTGCCACATGTTCTCGTCTTCATCGAAGTCTTTGGTCTTTGTCACGTCCGTGGACGTTTGGCGACAAACGTCCTTAGGCTCCAACTGAGGACTTGTGTAGCATTGAGTCCTTGGACTTTTAAAGCCTTATCCTCTGCGTCATGTTCTCAGGATTTTACTAGATTCTTTGGCCTTTTACGATATCCTCAAGTCTCTTACAGAGTCCTCGAACTTTCAAGGCCTAGCCAACCTCTTGAACCATTTTAGCTTTTTGGGCTTCTTGGGCTATTGATTCAAACTCTCGGACCTCTTGGGTTAATTTAGCCTCTTGGGCCAAATCAGTTTTGCTGGCCTCTTGGGATGCGGGCTTATTTTTCAAAAATAGGTTTTTTAATTGGGCATTGGGTATTTACTATCCATCAGTACTAAAGTTTTCACCCCCCGTTGACCTTACAATTAGAGGAGAAGAATAACTAAACTAGGACCGCCTATATGTGTTTATTACTAAATTTAGCAGATTCAATAGAACTCATTTTGAGTTTAAAAAATTTATAATAACTTAAAAATATAATGGTCATTCTTCACGACTTTAAACTTTTGAATCTAAATAATACACATAACACTTGGAGAAAGAGTAGCAAGACAAACCCCTTGCCTTTCTTTAGCATTAGTGATATTTACTTCACTTAGAATTCTAGACGTGTTTATGTATATAAGCCAAGTCTCAAAAGATTTTCACAAAATAAATAAAAAAGAGACTCTTAATATTTATATATACGTACATGTATATACCTATGCTTTGTGTGCTATATATTATTAAATATATCTTCGTTGTTATGTATATACGGGGGCTAAAATCACTTGACAATTAGGCAAAAAACCCTTTCATATTCAGCATACTAGATGAAGAGTTTCTTCTCCATTTTGTTAGCTGTAAGAGGAATGACAACACTTCCGAAGGATCGCGTAGAGAGTAGGAAGCCTTTGTTTCTTTTGGTTTCGAGGATACTATGATCGGAAATCCTTGTCCTCTGCTCTGTATAACCTATGAAAGTTTATACGTACTGAAATTGTTAGAAAAATTACAGATAGAGATTTTATAATGGAGAGAAAGCACTGTAAAGATCAATTAACAAGGTTTTGGGCTAATACACTACGAGTTACTTATGCATTAATATCAAATTGATAACATCTTGAATCTGCTTATACAATAGAGTTGATCCACTAAGGTATTGAGCAACAATTATAATTCTTTTCCTTTTTATGAAGTAAAGTCATTTTTAAAAATCTTACATAAATTTCAACATGAAATCGAAATAGTTGTCTTACAGAAAATACAAACGATGGGAAGAAATGCTTATACTTTATTCTTCTGATGATAGAAGAAAAGAGAAATATTGGTAAAATTATGCCATAATAACATCAAGATCTAAAGAGTATACATAAAGAGTGAAAAGAAAATGGACCTTCTACTTCAATATTATTTACAAATAATAGAACCTATACCTTGAAGGCATCTTCATCTGTTTGATCATCTCCGATGTACAAAGGGAGGACATCATTTGAATCGAAACAACCAAGAGTTTCAAGTAAGTATTCAAGGGCGTGACCTTTGTTCCATTCTATCAATGGTCGGATCTCCATAACCTGCACTATACGAATTTTCAATTTACATCGACAGTAGGAAAAAAGATCCAGTTTAAATATCAAACAATTGAAAGTCTCATCTGTTACCTTCTTGCCCCTCGTCACATGAAAGTTAGAATGCTTTGACAGTATTGACATCACTCTGTGCTCTATGACACCATAATCCTACTCATTCACAAATGAAGCAAATTATTTTTTTTCAAAGAAAATTGATCTTTAAGCTATAATTGCTTATTTATCGACCCATCAAGATTGAATGAAACAGTAAAATTGCCTTGTTTACCTCTGTTCTAGCTCTCCGAAAGTGTATAGAGTTGCAAAATCGATTGTCCTCTACAATGACCCCTTCAATTTCTTTTGTAACTTCCTTCAATTCATTAAATATCTGTAACAATGCATGAAAAATAATTTGATGAAAACCAAAGGACAGCACAGACAACCAAACTTTTGGCATAGAAATAGCATGAAGATGAATATGGTAAGACCTCTCTGAAATCTATATGTAGAAGCAAAGACTTTGGAACAAAATTTTACTGTAATTTCATCATAACATAAGAAAATCCTATACTTTCAAAAAAGGGAAATAAAAGAAGAAACAATGCAAATGTTGCTTTGTGTTTGTTTCATTGGAGTTGGCATTGACTTCGATAGTGGCTTACCTCTAGAATTTCAGGCAAGAACTCTTGGGCAGGTTGGAAGATAATAACCTCATTACCCTACATCAACATCACAAATCAGTAATTCTTAGATGAATTGTTTCATATATTATGGAGAATATTAGATATAAACAATCATATTGTTGCTGTAAAGGTTTAAATTTCTTAGTAAAGTGGCCAACATCTAGAAAAATGAATCTATAAAGGTTTAATTACTAAATTGCTTTCAATGTTATGTTCTGGGTTCAATTAGGTAATGAATACATGATTTTAGGTTATATTTTAAAATCATGATTTTAGGTTAGATTCAATAAAATTTTATACAAATACTATTAATAGTTAGGGTTAAATTTAAAATAAGTCGTTATAATTTAATTAAATGACTTACAATTTATAGATTTGTGATAAGAATTCAAACAGATAAGTAATAAAATAAAGTGAATTAGAAAAGATATGCTTTTTTTATCTTCTTTCCTCTATAAAATATTTATATTTTAAAATTCTCAAATTTCTCAAAAGAAAATCTAGCTCCCTTTTGTTTGTCTCATTAAAAGCCTATTTGAATTATTCATTCTGTTCCGAAATTCTTTATCCGTGTTTTGAATCATTAGGTTTTCGACATTGCTTCATTGATCGTTAATCCTTTCAAAGTGGTCAACATCGAAAACCTGAGAGCGACTAGATGATCCGAGGGAACTAACCATTTTGTCGACACCTCTTGTCCTGAATTTGCCATCACAAGACCTCTTTTGCCTTGGAGGAGCCATTATATCCATGCCATGGCTGCCAGCGTAGCAAACATCATTTAGCTGTACAAATTCATATACCTGGTCACCACGACAACGCTTCAGTAACGTTGTTTAACTGTCTCGGCACCAAGATTTTAAGGAGAAATGGAAGGTTCAATCGACGAATATATGTTTAAATATACCTTATCGCGGCTCCTCCCACTAATTATCGCAGTTGGAAAATGGCTAGCAACTTCTCGGAGTGCTGAACGCATCTGTTTTAAGGTGACAGCACCAGAAGAAGAAGAAGAAGAAGAAGTACGCGTATCAAAATACACCCAAGTGTATATTAAGTGAAAATATTGTTGTTAGGACATCAAAGAATGGACAATTTTCATCACCGTAGCCGACATGAAAGCTGAGTCGGGATCATCGACAATCGGGGAAAGTGTCCCGTCGTAGTCTAAGAACACGACGATCTTCTTCCCTTTTGCGGCGTTCATCATCCGATCAAATGAGCTCAATGCAGAGGGATGAGCAGCCTACAAATTTGAGGGGAAAAGGCAAGACATCATGGCGCAGATCATCCACATATACAGTAACACAACAGAAATAAAATTTTAAAATCCCTCCCAGAATAAATTGTAGGAAATTCAAAATAATAAATATAGAGATAAAAGATGATACATTAATATTATACGCTATGTCTGAGATAAATCAAACGATGAAAGATAATATAACATGGGTTGAAATACTTTGTAACTTGTCCTTGAAAAAATAAACATACCACCCAAGCTTCATAATCTACATTAGTAGCAATTGATTCACTTGGGCAATGATCACATGCGACAGGTCTCACCGCGGCTGTAGATCGATCATCACTATTTCGATCATTCTTCAGATTTGATGCCGATCCCACATTTTCTGAAATCGCAGAGTACTTGAAGATTCCCATTGCATGATACATCTTCACCAAACTGTTTCTCATCATCTATCAAGAAGTTCAAACATAAATAACATATATATAAATATCAGAATATTACCCCGAAAAATGAAAATTAATTATAATATTTTAAGAAAGGACTTGGGGATCCTACTGAGAAGTAAAAAAGGTTAAGTTACTACTGAGTTTTAAGTAAAAAGGTTTTTTTTTTTTTTTGGGGGGGGGGGGATATGAAATATATATACAGAAAGAAAGAATAATTTATGGGAGAATAAGATTTTAACTTGGAATTGCTCCGTTAATATCTAAACCTGTAACCAAACACATTGAAAAAAAAACATACAAGTAGAGATGAAAGTGGGGGAGAATTACAAAATAAGCCAAACACGTCCTAATTCAGAACCTTAAAACGCAGAAGACGGCTAGAAGAAATCGGCAGAGAAACCCGTTGCCATTTCAAAAGAAAGCCCAAGCGGTCTGGCCCAGTATTTCTTTCACGCAGCCCATATGCCCACCAGGTTGCTGTTGGTGGACCCAGATCAGAATCCCGATTTGTTGCTGTAAGGCCGCGTTTGGCTGATGCAATTTTGCTGAAAGGTTTTGATGTCATGTCGGGACGTGTATGGAGAAATCTTCGCCGCCGAGTACGAGCTCCCTTTTCCTTCTCCAAGGATATTTGGAGATATAGCTCGGGTTCCTCTAGGATTGCTATGTGGATGGCATCTTGGAGCTTGATGGTTCCCTGCATTGTTCTCTCAAGGATAGTGCTTCTACCATCTCCAAGTTGGAATTGAGCGCTCCGTCAGTGGGTGTTGTCCGCAAAGAAGACATTTCCACCTCATGTAAGCTGGTCCTCCTCAACAGATGCAGTCGTCCCCAGCGCTGGCTCCTCCACGGTAACTTCTCTTGCTCCTATTGCGCCAGTGGTTGTCTCTGAACCTGCTATGCCTTGTTCTCGTTCTCCTTCTGCGATTCCTTGCCCTCTTGATGTTAAATCTCGGGCCTCTGTTGTCGATTTTGATTTGGGCTTCCATGGTTCTCCACTGTCATTCTACCCTCCGGTTGTTTAAGGTCCAAGGTGGTTGTGAAGCCTCCCGCTGATGTTACCCTTGGTGGTGCCAAATTATGGGAGAATACTTTCGGTATGTTACTTTATTGAAAAGAAATTGGCTTTGCCATTGGTGGATTCCACCCTTCGTAGGCTCTGGGCGAAATGGGGCCTGAAGCGTGGTTTAGTTAATTCTGAAGGTTTTTTCTGGCAAATTTGAGAATCCTTCGGATATAATGTCCGTGCTCCACAATGGCCCTTGGTTCATCAATGGTTAACCCACTGTTCTAAAGCCTTGGACCTGGTTTGATTTTATCGAATGATACTCACTGAACCCTTCCACGTTGGGCAACTTCCACGGTATCCCTCTGGGATTTTTACCTCTTGAAGGCCTATCGCAAGCTCTGTGGGTAAGCCCCTCCATGCGGATGGACCGACTGAATATCTTAAACGTGCTGAATATTGAAATTAATATTGATGACAATCTCCGGATTCTATATCTCTTGTAGTTGGTCATGATCCTAGTTGTGGTGAGGATTCTTATGGTACATGATAAAATTGAATATCATTGGTGTCCATCCTGTTGCTCTATTTTAACTCTTTTGGCCACAAAGAGGGTAGCTTCCAAACTTGCACCAAGCAGGTCCACAGCCCTAGAGGTTGTATCATCTGGACCCCTCTCCTTGACTTATTTGTTGTGCCCCCTTCAATTGGTGTTGCAGGCCCTTCCCCTGACCTGCATTCTCCTTCTGGAGTCAAGATTCCTATTGCCTTAGGAATCAGCCCCTCTGCTGTCATTTTCACCGCAAACTCCTTGGCCCTGAGGGATGATTAATTGATTAGTGATTCCCTCTCGGTCCTCCCTCCACGGGCCCATCATGCTGCTATATCTTGGGAGCTAAGGGCCTAGATCCCACCTTTCATTTGTTCTTAGAGCAATGGTGTTGGAGGTTGGTCCATCCAAAGACATCTGTCTTCCTAAGGAATCCAAAAAACTTCAGGGGCCTAAAATACCTAAACACATTCAAGGGTTATCAAATGACACAAATCACGGTGTGGAATGTTTTAGGGCTCAGTGGTGACTTCAATTTATATTGTCCTCGCAGTTTCGTATGGGTGCTCTTCTTGAAATGTGCATTTGTGAAGGATCCTTTGATCGTGTCTCTTGCTCCATCATGAGAGGATGGAAATGGGCTATGAACTACTGTTTTTCAGCTAAAGGTCGTATTTGAGTTGGTTGGAATCCTCCTTTTGTTAACCTTAATGTTATTGATACTCATGAACAAGTTATTTCACTGCAAGGTCATGGAGGTTTTCTCTAATAAGTTTTTTTTTGCCTCTCCTTCATCTATGGTTCTAACTCTGATATTGCCATAAGGAGTCTATGGAGCTGGTTGTCCTCCTTTTTGCCTTCTCTATTGTGGGTTGTTTTGGGGATTTTAACTCGTCAGAGCTAGATTCAAGATTATGAGAGGTAATTTGGTGCACTCTTGTGCATGATTTTAATTAGTGTTTGAACTCTTGCGGCCTTCTAGATCTTAGTTTTGATAGTTGTTTCTTCGCATGGTTTAATAGGAGGGATGGTCGTTCCTACATCTATAGGAAGCTTGGCGAGGTCTTAGTTAACACAGCTTGGATCTCTAATATTCCTTCCTATTCGGCTTCTTTCAGTAATTGCTGAATCTTGGATTACTCACCATGTCTTCTTTTGCCAGACTGCCCTTTCTGCTCTTAATGTAGGCCTTTAAGTTCAACAACTTCCTTCGTGTCAACCTACGATTACAGAGGTTGTCTCTTTGACTTGGGCCCCTTCTGTCTTGCTTTCCTATGTTCATTGTTGCCTCTAAACTGATAGCAACCAAGGTTGCCTTGAAGCGCCTCAATCGGGAGGTGGGTGACCCCACCCTTGTTGCTTGCAAGGCACTCACTAATTTGAAAGTTGCACAGTCAGTCCTCCAGATTCAATTTCTCTAGGATTATCTCATCCAGCTAGAATCATTGGCCAAGATAATTATCTCGAAGCCCTACATTTGGAAAGTGATTTGATCAAACAGAAGGCCAAGATCAAATGGTTATCAGAAGGGGATTGTTGTTATAAATTTTTCTTCCACTTCTCTCAACTCCTCACAAAATAGTAGCTACATTTGAGCTTTCTCCAAGTTTGATGGGACCCATACTTCCACAATTCAAGAGAAGAGGTTGTTCTCTCTTATTTTTAGAATTTAGTGTTGCTTCAACTAGTTACCATATGAATTAGGACCTTAGGCCGTTTATCACTCAAACGCTGCCAAATACTCTTTTACAATCTTAATCAATATCCTTTTGACTAATGAGATCTGTGATGTTATTTTCAACCTTAGTGATTGGTCTAGATGGTTTTTCAGCTAAAATCTTCAAATCCTCTTAGAATATCCTTGGTGACCAGATCTCCAAAGCAATTATGCCTTCTTTTGGCATGGTAAGCTTCAAAAGCGGCTCAATGCTACTCTTATTTTTCTTATCACGTAAGTGAAATCCCCTAGTAAGGTTTTTGACTTCCACCAAATCTCTTGCTGTAACATTTTGTATGAAGCCATTTCTAAAATCATTGCAAGAAGACTTAAAAGAGGTTGTGCCCCTACTTGTGGATGGCTCTCAAATTACCTTTATTAAAGAGAGGAATATTAGTGACTAAACTCTTCTTGCCCAAGAGTTGCTTCAAAAGTACTACCTCAACCAAGGGCCTTCTCATTGTGCTCTCAAAGTTGATTTTATGATGACTTTTGACTCTATTGAATGAGATTTTGTCCTTGCTACTACCCATCTTAATGGATTCTCATCCCTTTTGTGAATTGAATCAAACAATGTATTTCTACCCCTTCCTTCTATATATCTATTAATGGCAAGGCTATGAGCTTTCTAGTGTTGTAAGGGCTTCATTGGGGGGGAACCCTATCACTCTTATCTTTGTTCATTGTATTGAAGTCCTCCACAACATTATTCCCCTCCATATGAGTCACAATCTCGTCTTCTCCTATCACTAGAAATGCAAATCAGCTAAGATGGTCATACTCGCTTTTGCAAATGATTTGCTTCTCTTCTCGAGTTCTGATTGGTCCTCATTGGATATCCTAATGCATTGTCTTCATGCATTTTCGGCCCTCTCTAGGCTTCGCCTGAAGAAATCTGAGTGAATTCTTCCCTTGCCCTGCTATTAGCTCCGTCGCCAATTTTCAAAAAGGTTGACTTCCTGTGCAATATCTTAGTTTTCCACTAATTTTGTCTAGGATATCTCATAAGGACTGTTGTATGCTTATTAACCGTATTTATTCGCGTATTGGTTCATGGGTAAATTGATGTCTTTTTTTCTTGGGCAGAGTCCAACTTAACTCTATTCTCTCTAATATTCACATATATTGGGCCTCCGTTTGCATTTTTCAGAAGTCTACGTTTATATTGGTGGGTTGCTTAGGCATTTTTCTCTCACATGGTGTGATGCATGCTTCGCGTCGGTGGCTGGCAAAATCATCATCGGTGGTGAACGGAGTGAAGGGAGAGGGGAGTTCAGGCAGAAGAGAGAAAGAGAATTTGGGGAAGCAGAGGGAGAGTTCGGGAAGGAAGGGGAAGGAGGGGAGAGGAGAGACACAGAGAGAGAGAGAGAAAGTGGAGACAGTGGCCAAATAATCCTCTCTTTCCATTATACTCATTTCAGCATATATATATGAGACCGGAAAACGGGTAGCGGGAACTAGGAAACGGGGCATATACCATCACGTGAGCCGCATACACAAACAAAATATAACAGCAGTATACATTAATAGACCCATATGCACTAGTTGAATATATTCTTTAAATTTAAGTGATAGTTGGATGGTCCGAGAGCGTCTATGTCCGACGATGGTTGAGGAGGGAGGTACCGCGGCTGCCAATACTGAATTATTGGGCCCCGTACATTCAGTTAGTGACCTCCGGAGCGGATATCGATGAGTACGTAACATGGTGTTGACTCTGAAAAACTTTTCGGCTAAAGTGGATTGGACCGAAGCTTGTAAAACCAATGATGAAGGTGGTCTTGGCATTGAGAACATCTTTGCTTGGAATAAAATCCTCTAAACTAGACAACTTTGATGTATCATTATTGATGTTCCTTACTCTGTTTGGGTGGATAGGATTCACCGTTACCTTATCGAGGATTGTTGCATTTTGACCATCACAATTTCTCTATCGATTCATTGGAGTTTCAGGAAAATTATGCACCTGAGATAATTTTTGAGGCCTTCATTCGCTACATTACTGGAAATGGTGAATGTACCTTTTTTTGGTTGAAACTGGAATCCAGAGGGACCACTTGATGTCTCCTTTCCCAGTTGTATCACCCTAAAATCTAGCCTCTCCCCGCAGGTTTCAATTATTACTCTAGATGGGCAATGATGCTGGCCTACTGCCGCTCGCATTGCTATCCCTCCATTCGTGTATGGCCATATCATTCGCCTAACTAGAACTGTAATGTCTCTTTTACTTAGATTTTAGAGCTTTATGGTGTCTTCACAGTCAGGTCAATCTTAAGTATGTTTCAGTCACCTTCTCTAGCCGTCCCGTGGGCTTCCCTCATCTGGGGGAAAGATGTTACCCTATCCGATGTTTTCGTTCTTTCTACGCTCGATAGGCACTCATTTACTGCATATACTATTTGTATCTTTTGCAGGTTGGCTTTTGAGTTGCATGATCATTTTTTCTTTCATAAAAAATGTCATCAATGCCATTTCGAGTGATATCTATAATAGTATGGGATGTGCATGGCCGAATCTTAATTGAGAGATCGCCTTGCTTATTGTCCTAAAAAGCAAATCACCAAGGGGCTTTCTAGTGAGTGAAATGTCTCATGTCTAATCAGTTATCTTTTTTCAGACCACTCCTTTTTGAAACATTAGGGGTTATGCCCCATCACTTTATTTTTTTTTCCATTCACTTTGGGCTTGTATTATTATTATTTTGTGTGTGGATACAGACAGATAAAATTTTATAAGTTTATATATATATACTTACTAAAAAAATTAAAGGAGCAGGTTGCTTTACTACCACCATCACCCCCACCACTTTAAGGCTATTTTCAAAGGCAAAAAGCTGGGGATACTCGTGGAAATCCTAGGTTCAAATCCACCACCAAAATTATTTGCAATTTTTAAATTAGTCTTTCAAAAATATCGTAACTTTTATGTCCGAAAAAAGTAATTTTTCACCTAAAACGACTTTTTAAAAAGTAGCTTTATGCCTAAAATGGCTTTTTAGTAATGCCCAACGTAGGTTACACAAGGAGACAGGGTGTCACGGGTGGATTTAATGTAAACTGACTGACCTCCTCGATGAATATACCTTCTATTAGTTAAATTCATAATATATGCATTATATAAAATAATCTT